>BQNB010035780.1:0-42856 GCA_026074375.1 Tanacetum coccineum | reverse complement strand
CTAACTAGAAAATCAAAAACTCTTCCTTTTGTGCTCCCTCATCCCACGGCTCAACCCCCCCCCCTCTAAACAATCCATAAAAAATTTTAAGCCGAGAAGCCAAGACACATTACTAGTCGTCCTATGACAATTTTGCTATCGAATTTGCTCGCCATTAGAGAATTTACTAAATCACCCATTCAACATAGATTTAATGCCCGTAGAACTTGGTAGTTTCGATGCGATAATCAGTACGGATTGGTTGGCAAAGTACCAAGCGATCATTGTGTGTGCCGAGAAGATTGTTCGCATCCCCTGAAGAAATGAAATCTTAATCATACACAGTGACGGAAGTAACCAGGGAAATGTGACACAATTAAACATCATTTTGTGCACTAAAACTTAAAAGTACATGGAAAAAGGATTTTCTATGTTTTTGGCACATGTCATTGCAAAGGAAGTTGAAGATAAGTCAGAGAAGAAGCAACTTGAGGACGTGCCAATAGTTCGAGACTTTCCTAAAGTATTTCTTGAGGACTTGCCGGGTATTCCTCTGACTCGACAAGTGGAGTTTCAAATTGATTTGGTACCTGGTGCTGCACCTATAGCATGGGCACCTTATCGATTGGCGCCTTCCGAAATGAAAGAGTTATCGGAGCAACTGAAAGAGCTATCCGACAAAGGATTTATAAGACCCAGTTCCTCACCCTGGGGAGCTCCAGTCTTGTTTGTCAAAAATAAGGATGGATCATTCTGGATGTGCATTGACTATCGGGAATTAAACAAACTAACAGTGAAGAACCGTTATCCACTCCCTAGAATTGATGATTTATTTGATCAGCTTCAAGGGTCGAGTGTCTACTCGAAGATCTACCTAAGGTCAGGTTATCACCAACTGAGGGTTCGAGAAGAAGACATTTTGAAGACTGCCTTCAGAACTCGTTACGGCCATTATGAATTTCAAGTTATGCTTTGTTCTTACAAACGCACCTGCACGTATTCATGGACTTATAAAATCGGTGTGTAACCCATATCAGGATAAATTCGTGATTGTCCTTAAATACGATATTCTGATATAACTCGAAGAAACAAAACAAGAACATGAAGAACACCTTAAGCAAATCTTTAGAATTGCTTATGAAGGAGGAGTAGTATCTAAGTTTCTAAATGTGATTTTGGATTTCCAAAGTGACTGTTCCTCGACATATGATCGATTATGTGAAGGAATTCATGTGGATCCAGCCAAGAATTGAAGCCATTAAAGATTTGACATCTCCAATGTCACCAACGAGATTCCTCCAATTTTTAGTCTTGCTGGTATTCCAAAGATTCATTGAAGGGTTTTCAAAAGATCGCCAAACCAATGACTAAGCTTACTCAAAAGAAGGTCAAGTTTGAGTGGGGCGATAAACAAGAAGCAGCTTTTCAACTGTTGAAGCAAAAGTTATGCAGTGCACCAATCCTTGCATTACCTGAAGGAAGTGCAAGAATTTATTTTTTCCATCGCCTACTGCGACGCTTCAAAGAAAAGGTTTTGGGTGCTGTGTTGATACAAAGAGAAAAAGTGATTTCTTATGCATCACGCCAGTTAGAAATTCATGAGAAGAACTATACGACTCATGATTTAGAACTTGGTGCAGTGGTGTTCCTCCTCAAGATCAGGAGAACATTATTTATATGGAAATACGTATACGGTGGTTCACTGATCACAAGATGTTTTGCCAAATACATTTTAGATCAAAAAGAGTTTAACATGAGGCAACGCCGATGGTTAGAGTTGCTAAGTGATTACAATTGCGATATTCGTTATCACCCTAGGAAAGCAAATGTCATTGTTGATGCTTGAGCAGGAAAGAACGTGAACCACCATTAAAAGTTCGAGCCTTAGTCATGACTATTAGCTTGGATCTTCCAAACGATCCTTAAATGCCTCAGACCAAGCGTGAAAAACCAGAGAACATTAAGAGTGAAGACGTTGGGGGAATGTTGATTGAAAACGCTAAATTTCCAGAAGCAATTAGAGAACAAAAGTTGGAACCACGTGCGGATGGAACCCTGTGCCTCAATGGCAGGAGCTGGTTACCTTGTTATGGCAATTTGCGGACTGTGATCATGCACGATCCAACAAATCCGACAATACTCTATTCATCCGTTCCGACAAAAGTGTACCAAGACATTGAAAAAAGAAGCTATATTGGTGGCCCAACATGAAAGACGACATAGCCACTTATGTTAGCAAATGTTTGACCTGTGCTAAGGTCAAGGCCGAACATCAAAGGCCATCAGGATTGTTGGTACAACCCAAGATACCCGAATAGAAGTGGGACAACATCACTATAGATTTTGTCACGAAGCTTCCAAAGACCTCTCAAGGCTATGACTCAATTTGGGTGACCGTTGACCGACTCACTAAGTCTGCGATCTTCACACCAATGAGAGAGACTGATCCTTTGGATAAACTGGCAAGAATGTACCTGAAGGAGGTGGTCACGAGACATGGAATACCTGTCTCAATCATTTGTGATCGCGACCCGAGATTCGCATCAAATTTCTGGAGGTCACTTCAGAATGCTTTAGGTACTAATTTGGATATGAGTACCGCGTACCATCCACAAACAATTATAACACTATTTTGACGAAAATGAGCATCGCATCGTTAGCCCTCAAATATACATAGCCTGATCAACTATGTATAATTCAGGAAGGACCATGCCATGCTGAGAGTAGTCACCTTAAAACTGCTCGTCGAGAAAACAATTTTCTATTTATATCAAGTTTTGTGTACGTATTCATAAAACATATCTATCACGAGGAACCAAACTAATAATCCTGATAACTAAGTAAACTCTTACACCATCTTACACTGAAGTCGACATCAAATCCTAAGCCAAGAAGCCGAGACACATCACTAGTCGCCTAGGACAATCCACTATTAAACTTACTCGCTAAAGGAGTTACGCCGATGTGAGACGTAAGCTAGTAGAATTTCAAGTTGTCCACCGAGTTATGCTTAAGGTATCACCTTAGAAAGGAGAAGTACGCTTTGGCAAACGGGGGAAGCTAAACCCCAGGTATGTTAGACCATCCAAGGTGATGGAAAAGGTTGGATCTGTTGCTTACAAAGCTTGAGTTTCCTCAAGAGCTGAGCAAGGTTCACAATATGTTTCACGTATCCAACTTGAAGAAGTGCTACGCCGACGAACCATTAGCCGTGCTGTTGGATGGACTTCATCTTGATGACAAGCTTCATTTTGTTGAGGAACCATTAGAAATAGTGGGCCGTGAAGTTAAACGGTTGAAGCGAAGTCGGATCCCATTAGTCAAAGTTCGATGGAACTCCAAGAGAGGTCCTGAGTTCACATGGGAACGTGAAGACCAATTCAAGAAGAAATACCCACACCTCTTCACCAAGACCGCATCGTCGTCAAGTGCTGCATCGTGAGCCTTGAGGACAAGGCTCGTTTAACGGGGGAAGTCTATAACACCCTGTGTTTTCAAGTCATTGACGACATCAATAAATTCACAATGTACCTTTTGTATTGTACGCATTTACTTTAAATCGTAAAAGTTAAGCTAAATCGCGTAAGCTAAAAAATTAGCGTTCAATATAAACGGGCATCAAACAATTAAATGTTTACATCAAGCAAGGGTTATATAATTATTTTGAGAATAATTATTAACTTTGTTCATTTTATTTTTATCGGATACGTAAAGAGTATACGTTTCGCGATAAATTGCGTTTAGGCACTCCCGGAACCACAAAAACTTTTCTACGCTTCAACAAATACCCACATTTATACCCAATACATAAAAATTACTAAACATCATCACTTATATCACTCCTTTGCCGAAAATATAGTCATTTATATAAGAAAAATAATGAAACCCTTTCATTTGGTCAAAGTGCACCATACTCCATTAATTCCACACCTTACCTAGTCATTTCATGTCTCTTTGACTAAGGACCATACCTAAAGACCATCCCTTGAGCCATACTATGTTCCCTTGACTAGAATTACTTCCTATATACATGCATTACTAGCTAAGATAACTCATACACACTTTACACTTAGTAGAAATCAAACACAATCCTCCCTTTTGCTCTACAATAGCTCACGGCTCACATAGGGCACCCAAGCAAACCCATACAAAATTTTATTCAACCCATACACTTCTATATACATCCATCCTAAGATATTCTAAGGTATTTCCAAGTATTGGCTAACCTTTTTCAAGTATTAATCAAGAAAAGCAAGATTAGGGTTTTCTTGAGAAAACTAGGGTTTCTTAAGTGCAAGCTTTGGTTTTGTGGCTAAACAAGGGTTTAGTACTAGCACATCATCATCATCATACCTCATAAGGTCCATTTGAACTCTTTATGTTCTTACAACTTTCATTTTTATGCATATGATTATTCTATTTAGCTTATATCACCATTTAGGATTATTAACATGTAAAGAGAAGTTTTTAATTGTTGTCATCATAATGTACACATTTATATATCCTATGATGTTATTGACATCATGTTAAAATAGTCACACAAGTGATTTACACTCTTGGTTATGTATAAATATGATTATGGACAAAACTAGTAAATTAGAGATTTCTTAAGTAAAGTTATGATTTTAAGTGTTATCATGGATTTGTAACCTTGATAACTTGGACACATGAGGACTATTATGGACAAGTAAATGCTAATATAAGGATGATATATAATATATATGATATATGAGACTTGTGGTAAAATACAAAAGTGGTAAAGTATAAAGAAAAGATCAAAAATGGATTCAACAAACTCAAGCAAACATTCTGTCCAAAATTCGAATTTTTACATATCCATTTTATATTTTTATAAGATAATACATTTCACGACGATTCCGAAAAGGTAAGAAACTTGTTAAACGGATTAATAACGAAAAAGTTACGTTAAAAACGAGTTATACGTTAATAAACGAAGTCGTAAGTAAATTTTTATAAAAACATTTTTATAAAAATTATAAACAGCAAGTGTTGATATTTTTAACAAATAATACATATTTTTAGGATTCCAAAATGATAAGAATCGTAATTTAGGCAGAAACCGGGTCAATACATATGCTGTCAGAATCACAAGTTGATTGCTGACATTGAAGACGACATCATGGACCCAGTGATGCAATGCACAACCCTTCCCAGCCATTCGAGTTTCTCTTGAAAGAAACTTGTCTCATTTGTCACGGAGACTAAACATGCAATCTACTGTCTCACTCACTCCGAGTAAGTCGGTATTGAAAAGGTGGCAGTCAGCTCCAGCCTCCGATCACTAAAATCAAAGCGCACTTTCGAGTCTAGAGCCAAGAGATCATCAGTTAATCTCGTTAGGACACATTTCCAATTATCTTGTCTCTCACACACTGTGGAAACAAGGTTATCTTAAGAGTCCTACGCATTATCCTTGTGATATTGCCAGAACATCCGAGTGATACGAAGGTATTCACAATGAAGATGGAAATCCTGCTAGAGCCAAAATCAAACAAGCTCTAGGTAGGTGACTTGTGCGATTCTACAAGAATCAAACTTGTGTCATCTGGAAAGAAACGATGGTGCGATTCTACATGAATCAAACTTGTTCCAGTATAAGAATTGACGGTTATTGAACATTTGACAAACAATCAAAACTCTCGATGTGTTACAAAAACTTTCATAATTATCACATCAATTGATTTTTCAAATCAATTTTCTCTTTATTGCTAACTGTTTTATTACAGGAACATTTAAAGATGGAGATGGAAATACCCTGTACCAGCAGAGTCAAGTTCATAACCTAATGCTCAGACACGACCTACACTTGTTATGAAGTTATGTAAGATCTCATAAAGGTGTCAAAGCTTCCGCAAACTCTGATATCATATTCTTCTTCACAAGTGCACAAGAAGGCAATAGATTACTAGATGATGAGAGATTATGTTTGGCTGATGATCTCAAGAAAGCTCATGATCACAATCAAAACAAGTCAAAGTGAACAAGCTCAATTGTTATCAAAAGATCACTACAACAATGTACTAGATGTAACATGAAGAATCAAAAGACTACGAGCTGTAAGAGCTTAAGTTTAGTATTTTCAAGGGTGACCTCCTTTAGGGGGAGATTGTTAGATATTAGAAAAAGACTCGGTCACCCCATGTATTTATTGCTTATAATAGTTCGTAGTTTAATACTTAATCGTATGACTTTCGGTTTTAAGCCGGGTACTAATACCCAGTATATTGTAAGAACTATAAAAGCCTCTTCCAACTTTAGAAGAGGTGAGCTAGTCATAATCTATTTTTTACACTTTAACACATACACACTCTCTCTGAAATATCTCTCTATGTGTTTCTCTCTCTAGAAACTAGCCTAACCTCAAGAATTATCACCATGTTATGATATATATGATCCTACAGATGTCATACACATATTTGTCCTGACTGAGAAATATGCCATCTTTTCTCTGCTCAACCTGCAGACCTAAAAAGAAAGTGAGTTCCCCCATGGAGCTCATCTAAAATCTTTTATGCATAAGCTGCTCAAACTCAGTACTCAAAGACTCCTTGGTAGAACCAAAAATGATGTCATCTACATACACTTGAACAAGTAGAATGTCATTCTTGATCTTCTTTATGAACAAAGTCTTATCAATTGTCCCTCTTCTGAATCCATTTTCCAACAAGTAAGTAGATAAAGTCTCATACCAGGCTCTAGGAGCTTGATGAAGACCATATAATGCTTTCTCCACCTTGTACACTCTATTTGGAAATTTTGGATCCACAAAACCTGGAGGTTGGTTAACATAAACCTCCTCTTCAATAGTGCCATACAAAAATGCACTCTTTACATCCATCTGGTACACAGTGAAACCCATAAATGATGCAAAGGCTAAAAATAACCTGATTGCTTCAATCCTAGCAACAGGAGCAAAAATGTCATCATAATCTACACCTTCTTCTTGTCTATAACCCTGTGCTACCAGCCTGGCTTTGTTCCTAACCACAATACCTCTTTGATCTCTCTTGTTTTTAAAGACCCATTTAGTACCAATGGCCTTCTTTCCATGAGGTAAATTCACCAGTGTCCAAACATTCAGTAGTTTGAACTAGAGAAGCTCTTCCTGCATAGCTTCTACCCAACTTTCATCATCCAAAGCCTGAGTTACCTTCTTTGGTTCCTTCTGGGAGAGAAAACAAGCAAATAAACAGTTTTGGAAATCTTTATGATTTGTTCTTCTCTGCTTGTTTATAAAAGATATTAATCCCGTTTCATTCTGCTTGTGCATTCTTCTTGTCTGTACAGCAGAGTCCACCTCTCTAATGATTTGCGCTTTAGGATGATCCTTATGGATTCTGGTTGTGGGAATAGGACTGACACTTATGTTTGTTTCCAAGTTGGTGAGGTCAGCCTCTGCACCCACATATTCATCATCATATGCACTTCTAAATATACCAGTATCTTGAAGATCAATAATATCCTCCAAATCAGGCAAAAGAGGATCAAACAAACTTTCATACTCATTCCTTTGTTCTTTTGCTCTTCCAGGATCCATAGTAGTAAAAGATGAACTAACAGTATTAACTGGTGAACTAACAGTATTAAGTCTGTTAGTGCTGTCAGTGTTAGTTGCCTCCCTTGGGCCATTCATGTCACCTTCTTTTGCTGAATCCTTAACTTTATTCTTCTTTCCAGCATCATCTTTAAGTGATGACTCATCCTTCTTAGAATTTGAAGGAACATTGGAACTTGTATGTAGCAATGGTAATAGGATGTATTCTTGATCAGGCACATTCTCTTTTCCAGCTTGTCCTGCATCAGAATTTGTCTCTAAACCTGCATTACCATTAGTTCTATTTCCTGCACTGACTGGTTGATAATTCATAGAATTTGTTAGAGTATCAATATCAAACAGCCATTCTGGTCCACTTCCTGCAACATTTGGTTTATTTTCAAGAAAGTTTACATGCAGGTTTTCCTCTACCTTCCTAGTTCTGCTATTAAATACTCTAAAAGCCTTGCTATTAATAGAGTAACCAACTAGGAATCCCTCATCAGCCTTTCCATCAAACTTGCCTAGGTGATCAAGGGTGTTAAGAATAGTAACTGGACAGCCAAAAGGTCTCATAAAACTTATAATAGGTGTTCTACCAATTAAGAGTTCATAAGGTGTCTTATTATGAGGTTTGGTCACTAATACCCTGTTCTGTACATAACAAGCAGTATTAACTGCTTCAGCCCAAAATGATATATGTAATAGTGAATCTGCCAACATTGTTCTAGCTGCCTCTATAAGAGTCCTATTCTTTCTTTCAGCTACTCCATTTTGTTGTGGAGTCCTAGCATTACTAAATTCCCTCTTAATCCCTTTGATTCCACAGAACTGATTCATATCATAATTCTTAAACTCAGTCCCATTGTCACATCTGATGATTTTAACTTTGTGATTCAACTGGTTTTCTATTCCTGTTATAAAGTCTTTAAGGATTCCACTAGTCTCATCCTTTTTAGCTAAGAAGAAAACCCAACTAAATCTACTATAGTCATCAGTGACCACTAGGCAATATATTTTACCCATGATACTCTTTACAAAGGTTGGTCCAAATAGGTCCATATGTAAAATTTGGAAAGGTTGGATGACTGAAGTCATAAGTTTGGACTTACAAGTGGCTTTGTGTTGCTTTCCTTTTCGACAAGCAACACATGAGTGATCATTTTCAAAAATCTTTGAAGGCAAACCTCTAACAAGATTTCCTTTCACAAGTTTATTCATAGTTTTAAAGTTTATATGACCAAGCTTCCTATGCCACATATTAGACTCATCATTTGTGGCCTTTGCAATTAAACAAGTCAAACCTTTTGAAGAAACAACATTCTTTAGGTCAAAACTATACATATTATCTTTCCTGGGAATCTTAAGCATTACTTGATTTTCATCAGGTAGCTTAAAATCAGGAGAAAGAATAAGACATTCAGTTTCAGTAAAAAGAACACTGTTTTTCTTGTCACACATTTGTGAGACACTAAAAAGGTTAAACTTAAGTTCTTTCACAAATTACACATCTTCAAAGTCTAATTTTCTAGTTCTAATTTTACATTTACCAGTTATTCTACTTCCTTTAGAACTGCCTGCAAATGCAACAAATCCTCCATCATAATCTTGATAATCTGTGAGATAGGACTTGTTTCCTGTCATATGCCTGGAGCATCCACTATCAAAAATCCCTGTATCTTTTAAAGCAACTTATGGATCACCCTGCATATCAAACAAAAGAGAATTAGTTTCTCTTGGAGACCCAAGCCATTACCGACTTGAGTCTGCCTGTTGGATCAACATAGTCAAATTGCTTACAAATGTATGATCCACTATTTTTAGAGACATGATCAACTACATTTCTTTTTGGTCTCCAAACCCAGCATGCCGAGGTCTTAACAACATTAATCCCTTGTTCTCTAACAGCACTTGTCACCCTTTTTTCTTTAGCAATATTAACAAAATTTACTTTAACAGTATTAACTTTGTTATTCAAAATTCTGTTATTGAGTGCTGTTTGTTGATTAAAAGGTCTCCTAGAAAGTGAATGTGCCTTTTGAAAAACATTTGGTTTAGGTTTTGCAACATTAACAAAGGATTTAGGTGCAACAGTATTAATAGGCCTAGCAGCACTAACTGGTGATGTTGCTCTTGAAGAGCTTTGCCTAGCAGTACTAATGGGTACTTTGCCAGACTTGGTTAAAACTGCTGTTGGAACTAAATTTCTCCTAGAATTAGAGAAATTTTGATGATTAGTCCTCAAAGCATTATTCCAAACTCTAGTTTCCTTTTGCACATTGTTCATCATAGGTTTTTGTACCATCTTTTTATCATAAAAATCATAGTCTTTAATTAGATGGTTAAAACTCCCACACACAAAACAAGCTTTCTTTGGAAAATATATGTTAACTTGTAAAATGGATGTAGACTTGTAACCATGGTTTTATGGAACTTTTACACATTTATATAGTTGTTAATATCATGTATATGGAAAAACAAGATATTGTACCATGTTGGTTTATGTATCAAAAGTATATGTACAAACTAGTTAACTAAAAGTTTCCATAATGAGGTTATGATCAAATAAGTGTTAAGGACTTGTTACCATGAACAAATGGACAAAAAAATTTGGACTATGGACCTTAATAAATGTATGACATAGTATATTAAGTGATATGGAAACTTGTGGTAAATATTGTAGTATGACAAAAGTATATAAAAAAAAAAGTTATGTAAATAAACTCAAAAATATATTTCGGACTGTTTTTGGCACGAAATTTTAATCATGGATATATATTTAAAAAATACTACAACTCAAGACGATTCTAAAAAGGCCAGCAACTCGAAAAACCGACTTATAACGAAAAAGATACGTAATTTACGAGTTATACGATAATTAATACTTTTATAAAAATAATTTTATAAAAAGTTACTGTTCATCAAAGGTATTTATTTTTGAAAAACATCATAAATAAATAGAACTTCCAATAACGAAGACGTGCTCGAAAGAAACACTAAAAACGGAGCTATAACGAATAAAATACGACATTTACGGGTTTTACGATAACTAATCTATAAAAATAACTGGTATGAACAGTAAAATCACTGTTCATCAGAGGACTAAAAATAGGAAAATGTCAAATTTTGATACGTCATCTTAATACGAAAACGTGGACATCCGAAACTAAGAAACCGCTTAAACACGAGAAAGTAACCACTATTTTTTAACTTGTCACTATTTTTCCTTGAAGAGTGAATAGTGTTGGTTTCGTTTTTTATATAAATTTTTTGCGAAACATATTTTGGAATCATTATATAACATTATACAGTCTTACAACCTTTATAAATATATATTTTACGAAGGCGATATAGAATTATATATTCGTACGCGATTATACGAGCTTAAATACATGATTATTATTTATCAAATGCGATTTAAACATTATTTCACAAACACAATTAGATGGTGATGTAGCTATATAGAATTATATAGGTTATTAGTACTTAGTACTTATACGACCGATATCTACTTAGGTTGCTTTCGGATATTTCCGTGACGCGTTTTCATTCATTCACTCGACTTATTCTTCACTTCACTTCTAAGGTGAGTTCATAGCCCCACCTTTTCTCTTTTAATGGTTTTCTTAAACTGTTTTCGGGGTGAGAATACGTGCTCGTTTTACTACATAAACTTATTGATTTCTATACGTAAGCGTTACATGATTATTTTTACTAAGTTTGATTTGTTTACTACATGATTTGAGATCGTGAATACCTATATTTGAAACCGTGAATTTTAGACATGATTGTTTTACTACGGACACAAGTGTTTACAAAGTGTATGCTATCCAGATTACTGCCTGAATATTATTGCTAAGTTACCTTATTGCCGTGAAGTCCCTACTTATCATGAACCGTTAATTGCTATTGTAGTAAGCGCGAGTGTTGTGGATAGATCTATCGGGATTGACAATCCCCACCTTACTTGGGTCACTAGTTTGATCGGGTGCATTTAACATTGAGAGGTGTTAGGTTGTTGGCAAGCATCCTATATTCTGATTGGGGCACAAATCTAGTTAAGGCTTCGGGGTCATGAGCTTAGTGCAATAATACCTGTTATATATTTAGACTTGGTGAATGTGTTTCCCTTGTCTACCTTACTTGTTTTGGACTTCGGAATACGTACTTAGTCCACCATTACTTCGATCTTGTGGTCCACTACTGAACATTACTAGATTTATTAAATCACTACTTGGATTTCGGATGGATTTCGGAAATAACACTTTTAAATGTTGTAACGCTACTTTTCTTCTGAAATATTTCTTAAATTATTTCAATACTGCTTTTTACTTAAACCTATGAATTCACCAACATTATTGTTGACGTTTTAGCATGTATTTTCAGGTTACTATTTTGCTAGTGGAGCATTGGGAGCATTCGAGTCGCGCGGATATATATTTTTAAAGGCTTAATAACTTGAGTACTATTTGACAAACCTTTTGACAATGTTTGCTAATACATTATAAATGGGACCTATTTAACTCTGACATTTTTAATTAAATTGAATGTGACATTTTATTAAACGTCTCTTTTGAGGTCGTTTTTTGTGACTTGTACTTTGTGCCTTAAAGTCACACCCCAATGTTACTATTCTGCTGCCGTCCGATTTTGGGGGTGTGACAACAGTTGAAACACTCCACCTTGGACTTGTCAAATCTAATTCTTTCTTTATTGGCCATGCCCAGCTTCCTTCCAGTATTCTTCAGAAATATTCTTGCCCTCATAGTCAGCATAACAATGTTCCACCTCAAATCCATCTTTTCTAGATCATCAGAATTGATTTGTTATAGATCTTCATTATATAGCTATGGAATACTTGGTTGGCTAGCAAAAAAAGGAATAAATCACAACATCACTCAAATTTTCAACAGTTGTTGAGCTATCAGCAGCACCCTGAGTGCTAGTAGTATTAACACCCTGAGCAGTATTAACTGCTCTAGTTGCACTGTTAGTGCTGCTAGAGGATAGAAAGGCTACGTTGTATGAGTTTGTGATTAAGCTAGATGTCCCCTTGACCTCTGATTCATAAGCCTTTAGATTGTTGAAAAGTTCATCCAAACTTAATGTCTTAATCTCTGGTTTGTTCCTCCACACAATAGTATGCATAGTCCATTCTTGTGACAAACTTCTCAAGAACTTCTGATTGATGTCTTCTTGGGGGATAACTTCACCATGCATCTCCAGTTGACTAAATAGCTTTTGAAGCCTTTCATAAGTTTGCTCAATAAATTCTGTGTTGGATGCAACAAAGTTTTCATATTGCTGCTTCAGAAGATTTTTTTTAGTTTTCATTGTAGCAGTATTACCTCCAAATCTGTTCTCAATAGCCTTCATCAGTGTCTTAGCATCCTTGTATGAGTTGAACTTTAATTGATGCTCATTAGGTAAGGCTATCAACAAAGTGCTTCTTGCCTTCAACTCTGTCCTTCTTTATGCATTCTCTTCAACACTTATAGGAGGGATAACAGTCTTCTTACCATTAACAGTTTTTGTTACTATGGGTGCATTACCATTTTCTATGATCTCCCATAGAGTGTAATCAATGCACTGCAGGTACTGCTCCATCCTCATCTTCCAGAGTTCATACTCACCAGGTTGGAGTATGGGTAGCTTGATGGTTTGAGTAGATTGAGAGTCCATTGCTTCTTGAAAAGGTAGATCTTTGTGTGTAGTAAAGTTTCTTCTTATTCAAAGCTTCTCACAAGCTCTGATACCACTTGTTGATCCCAATAGAATAGACCTTGCTTAGCTTATATAAGGATAAGTTGTATTGAATAAATTTAAAACAACTATGATAGAAATTTTAATTGTGAGTATCAAAGACTATGCGCAATCTAGTCAGTGATACTAAGAAGAATTTCAATGAAACAATAATGAATAAGATTAATAACAAACAGTTTACCAAACTTTTAGCCTCAATATAATACGAACACTCTTAATAGTGTTAGGGTTACAAAACCTTGAAGCTATATTGATATCAAAACAAACAATTTCTAGATATCTAACTCTATGCCCTAGGACCTCCTTTTATACACCAAGGAGTCCTAACCGGCTTAGAATATTTTCCTAAGTTATCATGATATTCTAAACAAATAACTTATACGTATCTTTTACAAAAATATCTCATACTTATCACATAAGCAATCTTTATCTTTTCTTTGATAAGTCTTTGATCTCTTCTTTGTCAACATAAACTCTTCCAGCAGTTGTAATCTTTAAGCAGTTGTAACTTTCACACCAACAGTAGTAACTTTTGTACCAGCAACACTAATAGTGTACAAGCAGCATCAACTACTTAGAAAGTTTTTTTAATCTTCATTAGCAGTACTAAGTTACATTAGCAGTAGTAACTTGCAGTAGTAACATATACTAGCAGTAGTAACTTATACTAGCAGTAGTAACTTACACTAGAAGTACTAACTACTTAGCATATTTTTTATTAAGATTACTAACAACACTAATTTATACTTAGCAGCAGTAACTAATACCTTAATAGTCTTAACTTCCACTTAGCAGTAGTAACTTCCAAACAATATCAAGAGTCTTTTAATCCCAACAAACTGGGTTATTTTTCAAAACCTAGTCTATAACCAAATTTTTAAAATTTTCTTTTCTTTCATTTTCAAAATTTCAAAATCCTTCACTGCTTATCTGATATCCATGCGCAACTCTCTGATCCTTATTTACTTCCTCGATTATCATTATTGTATTATATGATTATATATTTAATACTTGGATTAATTTCGATCTCTTACGTCTATCTTTTGACGTGTTGCTATTTATTCATATCGGTCAATTATATAAATATTGACCATTCTGATTATTTATGTTTACTTATAAGAGCATCACTGCTAATTTATAAAAGTTTAATCTTATAATCATATATAATATGTACTTATTATTTTTATATTTTATTTCTTCTGTAGCATCATGGACTCACCGCCATTTCCTAACCATGCGTTTAACCAACCGAAAGACAATCCAACATTTGACAAAGAAGAGTTTGAGGAAGATCCTTAGGAGGATCCTGAGGAAGAACCAGAAGAAGAAGAGCCAGAAGAGGCTCAACAGATGGACTTTGATTTCGGTTTTTAGGACGAGGATGAGGAAGAGGATGAGGCAAAGCTCATCTGCCCTTATGAGGCTGAGGGGTCACCTTACCCTCCACCTCCTGTTTCCCCAAATGTTGAGCCTGTGATGAACATTGCAGATCATGTTCTAAGGGCTATATGAGAGGCAACTTGTCTGGAGTATATTAGACTAAAAAGAGAGTTATAGGATGTTGAGATCAGATACACTTTGATGCGTATAGGTAAAGAGCGGGCTGAGAGAGACCTTCGTGAGATGATGGATTGGGCTCATGGCTTTTATGAGGGGATACTTATGATTAAAGCTGTTGGGGGCAGACCGTGTGAGGCCATTGATATGTTAGCCATTTTTGGGGAGTCCTAACCTCCCGGGTCGCAGGGACCACATAGTGGCTCCCAGTAGTTTATTTTATTTTACTTTTATGTCATCCTAGTTTAGGACCTTTTGTATCTTCCACTAAACTGTTAGTAACAGTTAGTGCTATTATATTGCTGGCTGCAATTTTGTTCTCTTTTGTATACACCACAGTTTATTAACGCTTATCATTGGCTTGTTGTAATGGAAAAACATGTGCTTAATGAAATATCATTGGTTGCTATTATTGTTCATTATTTTCTTATTTCATTTCTCGATTATTATCATTATGAAATTTAATCTTGTTGCTATATGAATTCTTTATGAATTTCATATTGTGTTGGTAATTGAACATTGGCTGTTTATATTATCCTTCTATTTCAATTTCTTTTTAATTCTCACCATGTATCTCGACTTAGCATACCTTTACAAATTCTTACTGAATTGTGTATTTGTGTTGTGATAGAATCATGCTTCCCAAGATGATGAAGCGAAAGGCCGTTAAGAAAATGGTGAAAATGCGAATAACAAAAGCCATAGCGGAATATGAAAAGACCAGAGCTAACCCGGATAATGCTAGAGGATCTGGGTTAGTTAATGCTGGAGGAATTGATGCACCAAAAGTACACGAATGTACTTACAATACTTTCTTAAATTGCTAGCCTCATAAGCTTATTGGTACCGAGGGTGTAGTCGGACTGAAACGTTGGTTCAAAAAGATGGAGCAAGTGTTTGAGATTAGCAAATGTGCTAAAGAAGACAAAGTGAAGTTTGTTGCGTGCACATTCGAGGGGCGTTCTCTAACATGGTGGAACGGGAATGTTCAAACTTTAGGACTTGCTAATGCAAATCAAATCCCCTAGAACAACGTGAAGACTACGATGACAACAAAATACTGCCCAACCACGGAAATCCAAAGGATAGAACATGAACTATAGACCCTTACCTTGAAGGGTAATGCCATTGAGGCTTACAACAATCGTTTCCATGAGTTGGCTTTAATGTATCCGGATTTGGTGACACCAGAATAGATGAAGATTGAATGGTACATCCGAGGACTGCCTGAGAGGGTTAAGGCAAATGTTACCTCATCAAAACCCATAAGTCTTCATGATGCAATCAACATGGCTCGTGAGCTGGTCGAGCAAGCAATTCAGGACAAAGCAACAAGGATTAGTAAAGGTAATGAAAGAAAGTGGGAAGATCATCAGAGGAACAACAATAATAACCCCAACAACAACAATAATCACAACCAAAATAACAATACCTATCACCAACAACAGAATAGGAGGCAGGAAACTGCTAGGGCCTATGTGGCAGCCCCAGCTGATGGTAATGGTTATGCTTGGAACTTACCAAAGTGCAATTGTTGCAACTCATACCACAATGGTAAATGCCCTCTAAAGTGTAGGAGGTTTCATAGAGCTGGTTATCAAGAGAAGAATTATAGAGTCAGACTTATAGGTGCAGGTGATAACTTCAAGCAGAATGTGATCTGTTATGGTTGTGGTGAGAAGGGGCATCTCAGGAACAAGTGCCCTAAGAGGACAAACCAGCCGAATAAGGAAGCTCATAGGAGAGCTTATGTTATGGAGACTAAGAATCCACAATAGAATCCTAACGTGGTCACGGGTACATTTCTACTTAATGATCACTATGCTAGTATACTATTTGATTCGGGTGCTGAGAAAAGTTTTGTGTCTACTGCATTTACACCATTTATTGATATTGCTCCTACCGCTTTAGACACTAGTTATGAAGTAGAGTTAGTCGATGGAAAGGTTGTTAGCACCAACATTGTATTACATGGTTATACTTAGTGTTGCAAAAATCGGCCTAGGCGACCGATTAATCAGCGCCTAGGCGCTAGGCGGGGATGAACCGCCTTGATTTTCAATAATTGGCCTTATTAATCGGTTTGGTCAAAAATATGTCAATATACCGATTAATCGGTAAAAAATCGGACAAATCGGGCATAAATCAGCCAAATCAGACAAAAATCGGCTAAATCGGCCAACTCGGTTACAGATAGAAATTGGCCAAATCGGGGATAAATCTGCGAAATCAGAAAAAATTAGATAAATCGGACAAAAATCGGATAAATTGGGCATATATTTCCAAAACTTTATAATTTAACATATAAAAAGTCCAATCCGATTAATCCCCGATTAATCCCCGCCTAACCAATTAATTGCTAGGCGGTACCTGACCGCCCAACGAGCGCCTAGCGATTTTTGCAACCTTGGTTATACTTTAGCTTTATTTAACCATGTGTCTAAGATAGACTTATTACCCACTCAACCAGGTAGTTTCGATGTCATAGTTGGAATGGATTGGTTGTCATATCATCATGCTGCAATCGTTTATTATGAAAAGATAGTTCGTGTTCTGTTGCCAAACGGCGAAATACTAAAAATTCAAGGTGAAAGACCAGAAAAGGATCCTAGGTCCCTTTCGTGTATGAAGGCCGATGAGAAGAAGGTTAAGGACATTCCTATTGTCAATGATTTCCCTGACGTATTTCCAGATGACTTGTCAGGTTTACCTCCAGTGCGTGAGATAGAATTCCGTATCGACCTGATACTGGGCGCGTTGCTAGTTGTAAAGTCGCCATATCGGTTGGCACCCTCTGAAATGATAGAGTTTTCGAACCAGCTTAAGGAGCTGCAAGAAAAGGGCTTTATTAGTCTAAGTTATTCACCATGGGGAGAACCTATGTTGTTTGTTAAGAAGAAATACGGTGCTTTAAGAATGTGTATTGACTACAGAGAACTGAATAAGCTGACTATAAAGAATCGTTAACCTCTTCCGAGAATAGATGATCTGTTTGATCAGTTGCAAGGTGCGTGTTATTTCTCCAAGATTGATCTTCGTTCGGGTTATCATCAATTAAGAGTTCGTGAGGAAGATATTCTAAAAACCGCGTTTAGGACACGATACAGACATTTTGAGTTTACGGTTATGCCATTAGGGATGACAAATGCACCAGCACTATTTAGGGACTTAATGAACCGCGTCTCCAAACCGTATTTGGATAAATTTGTAATTGTATTTATTAGCGACATTCTGATTTGTCGAAGTCAAAAGAAGAGCATGAAGTCCACTTGAAGATTATTCTAGAACTGCTCAAGAAAGAGAAGTTGTATGCCAAATTCTCAAAGTGTGAATTTTGGTTATAAGAAGTCTAGTTCCTAGGGCACGTGATCAACAAAGATGGTATCTATTTGGACCCTAGCAAGGTCGAGCCAGTCAAGAACTGGAAGACCCTTGAGTCACCAACAGAGATTTGTTCATTTTTAGGATTGGTGGGTTATTACCGAAGGTTTATTGAGAATTTCTCCAAGATCACCAAGCCTTTCAGCCTATTGACTCAGAAGAATAAGACATATGTGTGAGGCGATAAGTAAGAAGAAGCTTTATGTATTCTGAAGGAGAAATTATGTAACGCTTCTGTGTTAGCGCTCCCCGATGGACCAAACGAATTTGTGGTCTATTGTGATGCGTCGAACCAAGGGTTCGGGTGTGTGCTGATGCAACGAGGTAAAGTGATTGCGTATGCATCGAGACAACTGATGATACACAAGAAGAATTATACCACCCACGACTTGGAATTGGGTGCAATGGTGTTTGCTCTTAAAATCTGGAGACAAAAAGTGTTATGTACACTTATCACAAGAGTCTCTAGTACATCTTTGACTAGAAGGAACTGAATATGCGTCAAATGTGGTGGATTAAACTACTCAGTGACTATAAATGTGAAATCAAATACCATCGGGCAAGGCTAATGTAGTGGCGGATGCTTTGAGTAGGAAAGAAAGACTCAAGCCGAGGCGAGTGCATGCTATGAGCATGACTGTCCATTCTGGCCTCAAGACTAAAATTTTGGAAGCCCAAAGCAAGGCTTCCAAGGACTTTAAGGCTCCAGCAGAGTGGCTACGAGGGTTAGATGCACAATTTGAGAGAAGGGATGATGGTGGAATTTACTTTGTACATCGGGTATGGATTCCTTTTGGTTGGCGGTATAAGGAAGTTAATCATGGATGAAGCTCACACTTCTAAGTATTCAGTACATCCGGGTGCAGATAAAATGTTCTATGATTTGAGGGACTTGTATTGGTGGCCTGGTATGAAAAAAGACATTGCTGAGTACGTTATCAAGTGCCTAACTTGCTCCAAGATTATGGCAGAACATCAGAAACCCTCAGGACTACTTTAGCAACTAGAAATTCCTGAGTGGAAATGGGAGAACATAACTATGGACCTAGTTACGAGGCTGCCTAGAAGCAGTAGTGGGTATGATGCGATTTGAATCATTGTGGATAGATTGACCAAGTCTGCTCATTTTCTACCGATTTGTGAAGATTTCAAAATGGAGAGGTTAGCAAGAATCTATATCAATGAGGTTGTAACGAGACACGAAGTGCCTGTGTCAATTATTTCTTACCGTGATGGTCGATTAACGTCATACTTTTGGCGAGCTCTCTAGAAGGCGTTAGGAACAAGATTATACATGAGTACGACTTACCATCCTTAAACCGATAGTCAGAGTAAGCGTACTATCCAGACCTTGAAGGATATGATTAGGTCATGTGTTATGGACTTCGGAGGAAGTTAGGATACTCACCTTCCATTGGTTGAGTTTTCTTATAACAACAGTTACTATAAGAGTATTAAATGTGCACTATTTAAGGCATTGTACGAGCAAAAATGTAGGTCACCTGTGATATGGGTTGAGGTTGGAGAAAGTTAGTTAATTAGACCTAAAATTGTACATGAGACCATGTAGAAGATTATGCAAATCAAAGAGAGGTTGAAGACGGTGCGAGATCGCCAGAAAAGCTATGATGATAAGAGACATAAACCTCTTGAATTCAGAGTTGGGGATCGTGTGCTACTTAAAGTATCTCCATGGAAAGGAGTGGTCTAATTTGGTAAGAAAGAAAAGCTAGCACCACGGTATGTGGGACCATTTAAGATCGTAGAATGTGTTGGTCCAGTGGCCAATCGTTTGAGGTTACCCCAAGAGCTAAGCTGCATTCATGACACGTTTCATGTGTCGAACATTAATAAATGCTTGGAAGATACAGACTTAGAAGTGCCTTTAGAGGAGATCAAGATTGACAACAAGTTTTACTTCGTAGAGGAACCTGTTAAGATTGTAGATAGAGAGGTGAAGAAGTTAAAGCGAAGCTGGATTCTGTCGGAACCTAAAATCACTTTCACTTCATTATGATGAACAAGAAAAAAAGATGAGATAAAATATGGAAGAAATTTAGAGAGAAGAAATTAGAGAGAGAAAGGTAGAGAGAAGAAAAAGATGGAAGATGGTGTATTTTCACCATCTCACGATTATAATAACTCCAAATAATTTATACATAATTTTCCATACTTCGGATTTAAAAATAATTGTGAAAGTAGTAAAACACACGAAAATCAAAGACTAAAAATATACACTACTTTCACATTCCCATTGCATTGTGCAATTTTCCTTCCTACCTAACCAAAGATATAACAATACGCACAGTACACATGAAGAACAATACTTTAACAAAAGCTGCTTAGCAACCGATTAAGTGCTTAAACTAATAGGAATGCTAAATGTAAAGGTGTAACAAAACATTTTACTGGGGAAGAAAAGAAAGGAAATGGCTCAAGCGAGGTTTTTTCTAAGAGGAATCTTACTCAACAACGAGATAACAAAAAGGTTTTATACGGGTAACTAACCGGGCTAGTGAGTTAAATATCACAAACATGGTAAAGCTTTTAGATGTAATCCAAAAAATTTACCCAATATAAGACAAGTCCACAGCATTCTAAATCCCATAGTACATATATGGTGGTCTCAAAAACAGTATATACCAACCAAGTTCTAAAAGTTTTTTACTACAGTCCCGCACACTCAATTTTTTATTGGAATTTAGGGGTAAATTGGGGGGAACGGAAAGGCTAAACACTCATATATTGAATTAAGGGGTTATTGTTAGCGGTACTGTAACTATATAAATTACACAAAAAGGATGCTAATTTTTTTAATTGAGCATAATTTTGGCATTTTATTGTGAAAAATAAGACAAGTAAGCGTTCTAATTCTCCTTCCCCACTTGAAATATACAACGACCACGTTGTATAAATTTAACATTAAGAACTGAAGATTAAAAGAATTAGAACGAGAAACTCCTCTGAGATTTTCTCGATGTGATCCTCCATGTTGCGTTTAACACACCCTTAAAATCACAGCAAACATTTTCTAAACTATGACATAATGCAATAAGCTGAGTTTTGAGACAACAAATGAAGAAATAAAATTATAAAGTACAACTGAGCATTTAGCAACTACATTTAAGAAGAAATCATGAAGCTATGACAATAAACTAAAAAGAACTAAATAGGCAGATTTGCTTAAACTTAAAACTGAGTTTTTCATTCACTCATTAAAAGATTACCAGATTTTTGAAAAAAACAATAACATTAAGTGTAGGAGCCAATATACACCTTCACTTTACATTAGAAACAAGAAAAATAAGATGAGAAAGATGGAAGAATTTTAGAGAGAGAAACTAGAGAGAGAAAGTAGAGAGAAAAATGGAATGGTTGATTACCTTGTGAAAAATACAAATGAGACCAACTAACCAACGTCAACACCCTCTCCATGAGTGAAGAGGGGTATTTATAGTTTCACACTACCCTAGGGTGACGCCTAGGTGTAGTATTGTTGGGCCGGCTCGTGTTTTGGGCTTTAGCCCGCAACGTATACAAAATTAGATTAAATCACGAGCCCGAATCCCTTTCTAGCCAATTACAACGACTAATAAATAAAGACCGAGTTTCCTTGTTCGACTTAGTATTTTGAGGCTAACAATCTCCCCCGAAGCGAGGTCTTTTACTTCTTTGGACTTTTTTGAGATTGCTTTGTCGTTTAGCTCTTGAGTCTTTGTTTTGGTCTTTATCTTGTTGTAGGCTTGTTCCTTCATGCTTTGTGATATTTGATCTTGAGCCTTTGTCATTGTCTTTCGACTTTGTCTTTTGTTCCAAGATCTTTAAATCTTTATCCTTGTTTGTCTTTAACGTCTTTGCCACCTTGCGATCTTGTGTCTTGACCAACATGCTTATACTTTGCATCATCTTGAAAGCTTTCTAATAATCTCCCTCGAAGCTTGATTTCTGAGGAGTTATCGTTAATATCAGAGTTTGCGGAAGTCTTTGTCTTTAATTCTTGAGCTTTCATGATTCTTGAATCTTGATGCTTATAGAATGTCTTTGTAGAGTGAGCATGAGCATGTGGTAATGAATCCGACTCCAGCTAAAATGAGGCATCACCATTTCCATCTTTATGTATCCTGAAATAAAACAGTTAGCAATAAAGCGGGTAGACGAATATGGCTTTGTCATTCGTCCGAATTTGGTTAGATTAACCTCCGGTTCCGTAGGACCGTTTTACAGTGTAAATACTGTACCTGTGATCAGGTAGATTTAAAGAATATCCTTGACAGGGTTTCCAACTCAAAGCGTAGGGTCTTCTAACACATTGTATTAGATTTACCATGCTTGCTTGTTCTCATTACCGGAACATCTCAAAGCAGACAACACGGTAAGAGTGAATCAGATAGTTACTTTCTTTCTGATTAAGTCGTCTTTCAGATTATGCGTCAATTCATGTAACTGGACCTTTATCGATATCCATTAACACAACTTAATTCATATAGAATCACTGCAAGTCACCTACCGCAGTGTTGTTTGATCTGATGACACTTGATGGGTTTCCATTCGACATTGCAGAATACTAAAGAGTATCACTATGAATGTTCCTGGCAGAACACAAGGATAATTGCGTCGGACACTTGTTAACAGCTTGTGAACTTAATGATGTTCAACAAGTGTTTGTCATGGAATGTGTCCTAATGAGATTTATTTGTTGATCTCTTGGCTCTAGACTACGATAGTGCAGTTTTGGATTTTAAGCGTAATACGAAGGCTGGACATACTTCCACCTATCTCAATATTAACTAACTCGGTGAGTGGAAACAGTCAATAGTAGCGAGTGTATCAATCCGTGACAAATGAGACAAGTTTATGTTGAGAGAAACTCGAATAGCTGGGGAGGGTTGTGCATTGCATCACTGGGTCCATGATGTCGTCTTCAATGTCAGCAATCAACATGTGATTCTGACATGCATAAGTGTTGTGACCCCCGGTTTCTGCACTAAGTTTGTGGGGAGGGCTCTTTCTTTTCAACCTTTATCCATTACATTTTCTTTTTCATTCTTCAACCCCTCAATGCTTACCAGGACGTCATTACTAACACCTTGTTTGTGATTGTTCTAGGTGTTTAGCTCAATATCTTATTGGCATTCTTACCCGTTGTACACTTCAATCTCCAATCATACCTAAGGACTGCTATTTCTAACTATAGAGTGTCATTGGGTAGATCCCTCCAGTTTTGGTTGGATCATAGGACAAATACCTAACCTTACCACCTTATGACTTCAGAATCATCATGAAATAAGATGTTGTAGGGTATGAGATCGTAACCATATAAACCTCTTCCGAAGAGTATCAAGCACTTTGAGTTGATAAGATCACTTATTATTTTCAAGATAACATTTTAAATACATTTCTCCCCTTATTTTAAATACTAATGCACTTAGTTTTTGAAATACTTTATGATTAAAATTTGTCTTGAAAAACCATGGGGAAATCTTTTACTTAGTATGAATTACATGGAACATAAACTTGCTCTCTCTTAATTTTACGTATGTTTGACACCAAAAACAATGATACCAAGTTGTAAAATGAATATAAAATTGAGGTTGAACACTTAGTCATCTTATAACTATCATTTTATTGAATTGTCATTATTATCTTTGCTGTTAATTAAGAGACTTTTTGGGAATAGGTTTTGAAATACATAAGAATGAGTCAGGGAGATGATGTATCCAAACTCCATTAAAATTTTTTTTCCGAAAAACTCCCCCTTGAAAGAGTGGAGTGCGCGTTAAACACACAATTTTGAAAGATTAAGAATCGTCAATGTGAGAAATTCTTGAAAATTGTATATCCACATTTAAAAAACATCATGTTAGAAGACTTCTCTTCCAACTCTAAGGTAAGACGCACTGTATGTGTACACTATCCAATTTCCTTGTAGCTTAAAAACTTTGAATGTCTGGTAAGAACAGCCAAGACCGAGAAAAGTTGAATTTCCTTCCTCTGTTGTTAGGAATAAAGTTATCCTATAGATAACTTTCCTTACTTTGAAGTCCGGGTTATGTACTGATATTTGCACATAAGCCATCAAGAAAAAAAATTAGAAATGACATGTTTTGAAAGAATTTGAAACTCCTGTTCGAACTTCATTTACATGCCCGTGTCGATATTAACAACATTTCTAGGTACGTAAATATTATCGATTCCAAGAGACATGTCGAGAAGTATATTTTTTGAAACATTTTCTGATTTTTTGTTTTTGTATTTTCTTTTTGAAATTTTATATTTTTGTATTTTTCTTTTTTCAAAAATATGTACATGTTGATGTTTGATGAGGTATCAAGCAGATTCTTTTATCAGAACCTCCAGTTCTGCTGGAGTCAAACATCTCATACCAATTCGTCTGACGAGATACTGAAACCTTCGTCTGACGAGATACTGAAACCTTTCTTCGAGAAGGGCTTTAGTAAACATGTCAGCCAATTGGTATTCTGTTCTGACAAAATACAATTCAATTATACCATTTTCAACCTGTTCCTTTATGAATTGATACCAAGTATGGATATGCTTGGCACGGGAGTGTTGCACGGGGTTGCATGATATTGCTATGGCTGACTGAGAGTCGCAATACAATGGTATTTTATTGTAGTTGAAGCCATAATCTTAAAGTTATGTCCGCATCCACATTACTTGAGCACAACTTGCAGATAATGCCACGTATTCAGCCTCTGCTGATGACATTGCAGTACAGTCCTGCTTCTTTGACATCCAGCTGACTAACTTATCACCTAGGAACTGTATTCCTCTAGAAGGGCTTTTGCGAGTATCAAGGAAACCGGCATGATCGGCATCTGAAAAAGCTGTTAGTTTAAAGCCAGAACCCTTAGGATACCAGAGTCCCATGTGAATTGTACCTCTTAAGTATCAAAAGATCCTTTTAACCTCTTTGAGGTGTTTTTCAGTCGGTCTTGCTTGATATCTTGCACAATAACATACAGCTTGCACTATGTCTGGTCTACTAGATGTCAGATACACGAGTGACCCGATTTTTCTACGGTAGTCAGTTTGGTCTACAGGTTCACTACTTAAGTCTGCATCTAATTTAGGTTTCGTAGCCATTGGTGTACCAATGCTTTGTCCTTTTTCCATACCATGTTTTTTCAGAATCTCTAAAGTATATTTGGCCTGATTGATAAAAATACCGCGTGGGGATTGGTGGATCTGAAGTCCTAAAAAGAATTTCATTTCCCCCATTAAGGACATCTCAAATCTACCGTGCATTAAGTTTTCAAAACGTTTTGAAAATTTAAGGTTTGTGGAACCAAAAATAATGTCAACAACATAAATTTGCACCAGTAGAATGTCTTCCTCGTATTTTATTGTGAATAGGGTCGAGTCAATGATACCTTTAGTAAAACCTTTGGAAATCAGGAATTTTGAGAGTTCATCATACCAGGCTCTCGAAGCTTGTTTCAATCCATATAGAGCTTTCCTTAGATGGTAAACTTTGTCTGGATGATCAGGATCAACGAATCTGTCTGGTTGTGCAACATAAACCTCCACTTTCAATGGACCATTCAGAAATGCCGTTTTCATGTCCATCTGATAAATTGGAAAAGACTTGTGTGCAGCATATGCGACAAAAATCCTAACAGCCTCCAAGCGAGCAACTGGAGAAAATGATTCTTCAAAATCAATACCCTCTTCCTGAGCATAACCCTTTGCTACAAGTCGTGCTTTGTTGCGAATTACAGTCTGATCTTCATCCTTTTTGTTCTTCCATAACCACTTTAGCTTAATAATCATCTTGCCAAATGGTTTGTCGACGAGTTCCCAGACTTGTAGTCTGTCAAACTTGTCAAAAACTAATGAGTTCTTCCTATATTGCTTCCTATCCATGCAGAATCAAAAACATTGCCTCTTATGTTTTCGTTTCAGTAGATGTCACGGTGAGTGCGAACTACAATTCAGGATCGGTTGCAAGTTGTCATCTTGTTGCACTGGGCTTGGATGACATTGCCACGGAACTTGAGATAACGGTGATCTTTTGTCTATTGGTATTCGTAAGAATATGGAGATTGATTGAAGGTATGCACATGGGAATTACTAAAATTGTTTGAGGAAGAGCTCAGCATTTTCTTGTACGGTATACAGAAATGGATTGTAAATTCTGCTGATTATCGTTGTTTTCTCAGCATGAACATTTGTTGAGTTGTCGGTTTGATGTAGGGTGAATTCGTTGAAGGGTGTGTGTCATGTGAGTAGGGCATTAACGGTGGGAGAGAAGGACTTTTGACACGAGAAGTACCATCATTGAAAACTTATCGTACAAAGGACGAAGAGATCCAACTCCTGTTGTGATGGATCTGTTGTATCTGCTGAAGGAGAAACATTTTGTAGTTCTGGAGCAGGGTCAAGGTTGTTATAATCTGACGCCTTTTATCGTTGAGGAACAAGGCCTGAAGTGTTATTAGCAACATATGTCTTAGACATCTCTTTAATCTCATTAAATCCGAGATGGATGGATTTAACTATCAACCTTGTTCTCTTGTTATAGACACGATATCCCTTTGACTGAGTGGAGTATCCGACCAAAATGCGCGGATCCACTTTTTCTTTCATCTTATCTAAGTTCTTACCATCTCTGGTTAGGTAACAAGTGTAACCAAAGATGTAAAGGTATTTGATTGAGGGTTTTCTGTCATTAATAATGTCATATACCATTTTCTCATGAGTTGGTGTGATTGATCTATTTTGAGTATAGCATGCGGTTGCAATGCTTTAGCCTCGACGCTAAAGGGAGTTTTGAAGCTGAAAGCCTCGAGCAAACCTCATGAGAGTGCGGTTTCGTCTTTCGACAACGCCGTTCTAATTCAGGTGTTCGAGGAGTTGGAAGTTTGATGACTTCAATTTCCTTCTTTTTAAAGAATGCTTAAGTGTTTTTTAAGAACTTAGTGCCTCTGTCAGTGCGAACATAAATTACAGGGGCTTGAAGATTTCTTTGTATCATCGTGAGAAAGTCTTTTAAAACTTCTGGTGTTTCATCTTTGGAACGTAGAAAGAGTGTCCAAGTATATCTAGAGTAGTCATCGCAATTTGTTCTCTCAAGAGAGTCTGAAAAACGAGCTGGTTTTCCTAATGGTTTTGGAATCCGTTGAGCATTTGGTTGTCGAACAACAAATGGTTTATCAAACTTAGTGTCCAAATATTTTCCTTTCCATTTTTCAATGAATTTATTTAACTCACTGATTGCAATGTTCTTGCCTTGCAGTTGAGCTTTCAAATCTTGTATTTCAAAATATTGTTCACGTTCTTTTCGAAATAAATTTGACCCTTTTTCTTTACAAACTGTGTCATTTTTCAGTTGTTTTTGACATTGTTGTAAAGCAATTTGTAGAGAAATTAAGTGTTTTTCTAATTTAGCAAAACTTCGTAAAAGCTCAGTGTAAATCTCTTTACCTACAAATTCAGTTTGTTCAAAAAGCTTTTATGCAAGACAGTCACATTCCCTGACTTTTTGAAGATATAAGCATTGTAATCAGTGATCTCATCTAAATGCGATGTAAGATTGCAAAATGAACACATAATAACATTCAACACAATTCTTGCAAAGGTAAATCATACATGTTTGAAAATTTTACTTTATCAGATTCGAGTTCATCAATTTTGTTTTCAAGAGATTCAACGTACTTTAAATCCACATGCATTTCTTTTTTAAGTTCATGAACAAATGCAACAAACTATCATCTGATATTAAGGGCAAGGGGCATTAAACATGTTGTGTTAATAGGTTTTTTTTTTTTTTTTTTTTTTTTTTTTTTTTTTTTTTTTTTTTTTTTTTTTTTTTTTTTTTTTTCTTTTTTTTGTTTTTTTTTTTTTTGGATTTCCAGATCTGAGCAGTTAGGTTACGAATATGAAGACGGTCATTTGAATGTTTTACCCACGCTTAATCGACAATTTCTTTTAGGTGATTAATGTTATTTGTCATGACATTATATGCTTGTCTACTTTTGCTTATTGATTTTGACACTGGTAAGAAATCAATGTTTTTGAAAATATTTGGTTTTGTTTTCACAAATGATTTTCTCCACATTTTTTTTCTTATTTCATTTGCCTGTGCGAACTAAATTTCATAATGCTGAGTCGGGGGTTTAAAAATTTCATAAAGACTATTTAACTTTGTGTAGTCAAAAAGTTTCACTAAGTCTTCATTCAATTTTGATCGACTCTCTTCTTCAAGAGTCAGAGTCTCTTTCCCTATCGGGATGAGTTGTTGCAGGTTCAGATTGGGTCATGTGGACGCATCTAAAGGGTTTTCATATTGAGCCTTTTTGAGGTACATTGGATTGGCAAAGGTAGGAATTCTAATTGTTTATAATAAGATGATATTAGGCATAGCTACCCAAATGCCCTATACTGTGTTGATCAATGGAGATCATTATCCCTATGTACCAACGCATGGCACTTGCATCCCAGGTATGTCCTCCAAAAGCTCAATATGCGAAACCTTACTTAAGTATGCTTTGCACTCCCCATCCTCCCCACATCACCACCCCCCTCACCACCACACTTTATCACACCCCATCCCCGCACACAAACACCCCCCACACCCCACCCCACCCCCCCCCCCCCCCCCCCCCCCCCCCCCCCCCCCCCCCCCCCCCACCCACCTCCCTTCACCTGCATTTGTCATTTCGCCTTCTTCCATTAAATGTAGGGCATTTTGGGTGCTAACATTGAATGGTTTGGATTGATTGACTCTTTTGTAAACAATTTCATTCAAAAAAAATTTAATTGTTTTCTAATTGAAATCATTTTGTCAATATCTTTTTCTTCCTTAAGCTTCAAATCTGTTATGACCTTTGTTTTCTCTTTGACAAGACCTTCGTAATGTGACTTTGTTAAAAGATTCTGTTTGACTAACTCATCGGGTTTCTCTTTGACAACAGAAATTTCGTAGGCTTTAACTTTTAAACCTTCTTTTATGTCAATTTCTTTTTGAGTTAATAGTCCTAGAGTTTCATTTAACTTACGTTCAAGTTTGTCGTAGTCAACTATACGATCATTAAAGGCCTTGTACCTCTCAAACTCAGTCTATTTATTTTGAAGTTCAACTAATCAACTATCCCGAATACTATTAGATTCCCCTAGAGTTCTACTAGTTTTTGCATGATAGATTTGCACTCAGTTAATTCTTGAGTCAATGTTGCATTTGCTTTCTTTAATTGCTTTTGAATCTTTTTATTTTCATCGCAATCAAGTTTCAAATTAGCAATTAAATTAGCAAGTGCAACACGTTCATCATCACATTCTACATCATTTTTGGTCATCCAGAATTCATTATCACACATATCCGGTGAGGTAGGGAATGACATTATATCACCCGTTTCCCCTGCACATGGTTAGTAATGGATTCAGATTGCTCCAAAATGTTGTACTGTCATGGCAAACACATTATCGTCAGTATGTATTGTACCGTTCCAATGGCTCAGCCTAGTACCTAAGTTCTGCATTGGGACTTCCTGGAATCTTTTGCAATGTATGGTAATGTGCTTCCAACTTTGTTCATCAATTTCTTCATCGTGTCTGCTGCCAGTCAGATGCTCTGCTTGAGTTGAACACCCTTTTTAGCTTATTTACACAAACAACATCTTTTCCTTATGATAACGATGGAGTCTTTAACCCGTTTTGGCTTTCTGCATTCCTTAGCATAATGACCAAATTCCTTGCAGTTAAAACACTGTATCCCAGACTGTTGCACTACTTGACCACCTATAGTTTCTCTAGCCCCAACAACATTTACTGCCCTTTGATTCCCAAACTGTCCAGATTGATTGTCATTCTTGTACCTTGGAGTAGTATCCATATTCTTGTTTCTGGTGTTTGAGGAAGTTCTGAGGTTGTTGTTGGTAGGTTTGTAGATTTTCTTGAAGTACTTTGCAATGAGAGCCAAATTTTTTTACATGTCCTTATCCCTCTGAGCTTGTTCAGGATAGATGTCTTCTTCAGAAGCGGTACTCAAGGATCGGTTGGTGTGATTTGTTTGTCTATCTCTTTGCCTATGTGTCTTGTATTGCATGTGATTCTGGTTGGAAGTAAAGCTTTGATGGTTGGTGCATATTGATTGTGAGGTTTTGATGATTGATATAAGTGTTCTTGAATGTTTGAGCAGAAGCAACAAGGTGCTAATGGGTTTTATCACTTTGGCGATTCTTTTAGCACGGAGTTCATTAACTTCCTTTTGATATTGTTTCATAATGTCAAAGAGTTTGTGATATGAAACTTCATCGCATAACCTTTTGCTACAAGTCGCGCTTTGTTGCGAATTACAGTCTGATCTTCATCCTTCTTGTTCTTCCATAACCACTTTAGCTTTATAATCACCTTGCCAAATGGTTTGTCGACTAGTTCCCAGACTTTCAGTCTGTCGAACTGATGAAGTTCATCTTGCATTGCTTCAATCCATGCAGAATCAGCCATTGCGTCCTTAATGTTCTTCGGTTCGACAATACTCACCGTGAGCGCGAACATACACATTTCAGGATCTGTCGCAAGCTGTCGTCTTGTTTGTACTGGCATGGTTGGATTTCCACGAACTTGTTCTAATGGATGATCTTTGGTCCATCGGTAATCATGACTTTGTGGTTGAAATGAATGCTCATCGGTATTATCAATGATGCGTGAGGAAGACTCACCAATTTCTTGTACCCGTGTACAAAAAGGATTGAAAAAGTCATCTTGTTGAACCGATGCATTCGGTGCTTGATCATTGTTGTTTTCCTCAGCAAGACCGTGTGTTGGATTGTAATAATCTTCAAGTAAAGGACTGAAGAGAAATTCCAACCCTTGTTGTGACGAATCTGTCTTCTCTGCTGTAGGAACAACATTTTGTCTTGGGGGCACGGGGTCAGAGTTGTCATAATCTGACGCCTTTTGTCCTTGAGGAACGAGGCCTGAAGAGACATTTTCAACAGACATCTCTTATCGTTGTGGTGCGAGGTCTGAACTGTTGTGATCAGACGTCATTTGATAAAGAATTAGGCTTGAATTGTGTTGTTCAAACGTCATCGCCATGAAGACCGAGGCTTGATCTGGTGCGATCAAACATCTTTTAAACATTGAGGAACGGGGCCTGAAGTGTTATTCTCAGCAGACGCCATTTGATGATCATCAGATTAAAATTCCTTGAAGCCCTATTTTCTGAGATATCTGTCTTTTCCGCAACCAAACTCTGAGTCCTTCCTTTATAGGATTGAACGATGTACTTGTACTTAAGAGAGTACCTGCACTGACATCAAGAGCTTGTTCGCTTTCACATTGGTTAGTGATATTTTCTTTTAAGCCATTTGGGGGTTCACTGTCAACCTTTGTTGTGCTAGAGGTGAATATCTTTCCGGTTGGAACCCATCTAAGGTAAACAGTCTTGAGAATTCTACCTGTTGGTTGCCACCTAAGACAAGATCTAGGACTTCTATTGGGATCTGTCTATTTGGTTTCGTTGCAACCCTTATTTGCTCTGATACCAATTGTAGGATCCCGTTAACATTTCATATAACACATATGATGCACGAATTTGTAACAAGAAATTAGAAAGAAAGATGGTGGTGTAGAGAGAGAAAGAAGAGAGAGAGAGATGAGAGAATTGAGAGAAAAGATATTTTTCTAAAATGAGAAGAGATATTTTTCTAAGTGAAAAATATCTATATATACCCCTACACATTTAATGTGACGCGCGGGATATTTAACCAGGACTCGGGCTCAGTTTTGCTTGGGATTAAACCCGAAACATATACAATATTAGTTTGACTATCGAGCCCGATTCCCGATAATATTCTATTACAACATTAACTAATTAATTGACCGAGACTTAAATACATAATGAACGAACTTCATGTTCGACTCAATATTTTGAGGCTAACAGAAGTCGATGATAACTTTCCTGGAGAAACTCTTATGGAAATCAAAACCAAAGACGAACCTTGGTTTACAGACTTCGAAAACTACCTAGTCGGTAATATTATACCAAAAGGAATGATGTACCAACAAAAGAACAAACTCTTCTCTGACCTCAAACACTACTTTTGGGAGGAACCTTACCTTTTCAAAGTATGTTCCGACGGTATGATCAGACGCTGTATATTTGGACCAGAAACTCGAACCATTTTGGATCAATGTCATCACGGACCAACCGGTAGACATTATGGACCCAACATAACTGCTAAAAAGTTCTTGATTCAGGATTTTACTGGCCAACAATCATCAAAGAAGCTCATACTCTAGTTAGCTTATGTGAAGCATGCCAAAAGACAGGAAATATATCAAAACGTGATGAGATGCCCTTAAACAACATTCAAGTATGTGAAATTTTCAACATACAGGGTATCGACTTTATGGGACCATTCCCGAAATCATATAAGTTTGAATACATTCTAGTCGCTGTTGATTACGTATCTAAATGGGTCGAAGCTCAAGATTTACTAACCAATGATGCCCGTGTAGTAGTCACCTTTCTGAAGAAACTATTCTGCCATTTTGGAATGCCCAAAGCTCTAATCAGCGACCAAGGTACTCACTTCTATAACAAAATAATGGAAAAAACTATGAAAAGATATGGAGTTAACCACCGCTTCTCTACATCTTATCACCCTCAAACTAGCGGTCAAGTTGAAAACACAAACAAAGATCTCAAAAGAATTCTTAAAAAAACTGTTAAAGACAATCCTGCTATTTGGTCAAGAAAACTTGATGACGCTCTGTGTGCTTTTTGCACTGCCTACAAAACACCTACCGGTACTACACCATACAAACTAATATATGGAAAGAACTGCCACTTACCATTCTAAATTAAACATCATGCATACGGGGCACTAAAGAATTGCATCCCAGATCTCATCGCTGCTGGTGAGAAAAGAATGTTTCAGTTACACGAGTTAGACGAACTCAGACACCAAGCCTATGAAAACTCTTGTCTATACAAGGAAAGAACCGAAATCTGGCATGACAGAAAATTAAGAATGAGAAAAGAATTTAAACAAGGAAATAAAGTTCTTCTCTTTCACTTAAAATACAAATTTAAACAACCGAAGCTCAAATCTCGATGGTTAGGACCATATGTAGTGAAACATCAATACCCATCCGGATATGTTGAACTTTATAGAAAAGATAGAAATACGTTCATAATCAATGGCCATCGACTCAAACTATATCATGAAGAAGACAATAACTCAAGGGAGGCAGTTACTCCTGTCCCAAATTTGTAGGAGTTATACGGTTTATTTAATATCTGTATCTTTTTCTCTCTCACATATCTCCCTCTAACCCTAATTCATCTTTTGAGCCACCACAACACCACAAAATGCTACAACCAAAAAAATAAATACCAGATCCATTGTCTAATATGATTTGGGAGTTTTTATTGACTGCTATACTTCGATCATGTCATCTTTGGGGCTGAATTACATATCGATCCATCCAAAGAAATAGGCATCACGGGATCTTTATGGTGATTTGTCAAACTCATTTAGTAAATCGAGGGATGCTAATGCCTTGTGTAAGTTCTTTGTAATGATAATTCATCTTTTTTTGGGAGGAGATCCAAGGCGGTTGCGACTGGAGTAAGTGGATGGCGGCGACGACGACGGTTGGAGGAGGACGATGGCGACTAGGACGACGACGGGCTTTTAGGGTTCATCGGGTTGGAGGAGGATGACCATGGTGGGCTTTTGGGTTATATGTGGACATACCTGTTTCAGGTTTAAGTTTTGTTTACTGAAATTATTTGAATGTAAAAAGGTTACAAAGAGTCATGCTCTTAGATTCAACTCTATCTAGTATAACTATATGAAACTAATTTTTGTTAACCGGGAGTGCTTTGCATTTTATTATTTTACATATCATGGTCAAACTTAGAGCAATTATTTGCTAAGAATTTGCCAAAGACTTTATGTCTGGTAACATTGCTTTAAATATTTTACTACATGGTCAAACTTAGAGCAATTATTTGCTAAGAATTTGCCAAAGACTTTATGATTTTATATTTGTACGAGTCTTTATATTGTTTTTCTATAGAAAGTCAATTGGCTTTTTTACTTGGTATTCTAAGTTCAAGCAAACAAGAAGATTACATCGATTCCATGTCATGACGCCCATGTTTTGTTTGTGGGTTTTTTGTAAGTGTTTTAATCTCTGTAATTGGGATTATGTTACTTATGTCTTTGGAGATAAAATTGATTTATTTATGTTTTTTGTTTATGTTTTATTTTGTTAACTAGTCTGACAATCGATTTAACATGACATAATTTGATATAACTAGTTCTTTCTTTGTTTTATTTATTTCGTTTCAGTGGTGATGGCTTAATCATAGGAAACACGACGTGTGATAAAGAGATGATCAACAAATGCACTTGTGATTTTAGAAGTCGTATACATACTGTTGGCGAGGCGTGATTTATATTTTTAGGAAAGAGTGCACATATGTTCGCGAGGCTGTGCTTGTATTTTATTTTTGGAAGATAGCACATAATGTTATACGTGAATTTGATAATACTTTTTGTTTATGAATTATAATTTATTAATATTGTTAGCCTCAAATATTGAGTCGACTCATGAAGTCGTTCATTATGTATGTTTGTCTCGGTCAATTGAATTAGTTAACGTTGTAATAGGAATGATCCATGAATTGGGCTCGATAGTTAATCTAATATTGTATATGTTTCGGGTTTAATCCCAAGCAAAACCCGAGCCCGGGTCCTAGTTAAATATCCCGCGCGTACCTTTAACGTGACGGGGTATATAAGCTTTTTCTTCTTTAGAAAAAGCTAGTTGTTTCAATATATAAAAATCTTCTTTTTATCATTCTCTCTAACCTCTCTCTTCTTTCTCTCTCTAAAATACTCCAAATCTTTCTTTATCTCCTTTTCTTGGTTAGATTCGTGGTTGGTAATTGAAGTAAGTGTAAATCGGGAGGTCCTACAATTGGCATCAGAGCTACGTGAATTCGTGGTGTTCTTATGGTTAAAAAGGATACATTTTCGTGGCCTTAATTTTGTTCCTTTTCATGGCTGCGTTTTGGTTCAAATCGGAAAAGAAATCACACACTAAAATACGTGTTATTATGTGGTTATATTCATCTACTATCTTAGATATAGGTGTTTAAAGCCTTATTTGGGTTGAAATCGTGCTTAATTTGGTTGATCTTGATTTTTTTCGTTATTATGTTCTGAGTTGCGTTTTTTGGTGATGAAAAAAAACCAAGATCCCGATTTTAAGGAAAAGTACGATTTGACATCTCATTGCGTTTTGATCATAAGTTGCGTTTTTGATTTGAAGACGTTGCGTTTTGGTTCTCAAGTCGTTGCGTTTTGATTTGAAGACATTGCGTTTTGATCTCAAGTCGTTGCGTTTTGATTTGAAGACATTGCGTTTTGATCTCAAGTCGTTGCGTTTTGATTCTCAAGTCACTGCGATTTGATATTTTTATGTGTGTTGCGTTTTGTCTCCACAGGTTGCGTTTTGAAGACCATCATTGCGTTTTGACTAAACGTTACTCTGCCCAAAAATTTTATACATTGCGTTTTGATCAAGACAGGACTGCGTTCTTGCTCATAGAACACTCGCGTTTTAGGTGTCACTGCGTTTTGGTGTCAATGCGTTTTGGTGTCAGCTGCATTTTTGGTGTCACTGCGTTTTGTGTCATGCGTTTTGGTTTAAAGATAGCATGCGTTTTTGTCTAGAAAAATATTGTGTGAAGAAAAGGGTTTCAGTAAAACAGCCATAACTCTTTGATCCGTAAGTCGTTTCCGGGTACGTGGACCTCTCAAATCAAAGAGAAAAAACGAGAGAAGCAGTTGTAACTACCTTTGGTTGGTTACGTTTTTCGAGGCCCAAAACCCTTGTTTACTATGAGTTATTGTTAGGGTGCAACCCTGAATAACGGTGTTTGTGCTTACTAGGTTTCCGTCTGCCATTTCGATATCGTAAAAGGTATCTATTGTAATAGGTGGGATATCTAGCATAGAGGCAAGAGATGTGGATATGAAGCTTTTATCGGCTCCAGAATCAAATAATACTCTAGCTAAATGCTGGTTTAGGAGAAACATACCCGTGACTACGTTCGGGTCTTGATGAGCATTCCTATCTCTTAGCATGTAGGCTCTTCCTTGAGCATTAATGTTGGTCTTTCGGCACTGATTTGTGTAATGCCCTTTCTCTCTACAGGCATGACAAATAACTGTCACTGGTAGCTGGTTACTTCCAGTGGCTGGCCTCTTGTTTCGGTAGTTCTTGGTCAAATGACCCACCTTGTTGCAAGTATTACACTTACCAGTACAAGGTCCTGTGTGATGTAGATCAAATTTTCTACATAATGGGAGGTTTCCGGCGTACCTACTGTTCTCAGCTGGAGTGGCAGCATAAGCTTTAACAGCTTCCTGCCTTCTGTTCTGTTGTGGTTGGTAGTTGTTGTAGTGGTTGTTGGCGTTGGGGTTACGGTAGTTGTTATTGTTGCGGTAGTTGTTGTTGTTGTTATTGAAAGTTCTTCTGTTGTTAAACTTTTGTTTGTGATCACTTGATACTTGCACTGGAGTGTGTTTTGTTACCTGATCCATTAGCCTTTGGGCTATGTTAATGGCTTCCTCTAAAGTTTGAGGCTTCGAGGCGGTAACATTTCCTTAAATAATTCTAGGCAATCCTCCGATGAAGGCTTCTAGGAGTTTATCGGTGTTCGGTACCATGTTCGGGCATAAGACTGCTAATTCTTGGAATCTTCTAACGTAAGGTTTAAGATCATTTCCCTTTATAGTCAGGTTGTAAAGTTCATCTTCTATTTTTCTAACTTTAGTTCGTGGACAATACTTATTTGTCAAGAGTCTTTTCAATTCAGTCCAGGTGATCTTGTTGGCTTGTTCTATTCCAATAGGTTGGGCATATGCATTCCACCAGGATAAGGCGTCATCAGTCAGGGTACCAGTAGCAAATGTCACTTTGTTTTCCTCGGCACAGTTGCTACGAGAAAATACTGATTCAGTCTGTTCAAACCAGCGAGACCTCACTTCGGGGGAAATTGTTAGCCTCAATTTATTGAGTCGAACAAGGAAGCTCGTACACTACATGGATCTCGTCTTTAATTAGTTAATGTTGTAATAAGATAATATCGGGAATCGGGCTCGATAGATAATCTAATATTGTATATGTTTTGGGTTTAATCCCAAGCAAAACCCGAGCCCGGGTCCTAGTTAAATATCCCGCGCGTCACATTAAATGTGTAGGGGTATATATATATTTAGATATTTTCTAAAAATATCTAAATATATATAGATATTTTCTTTTTAGAAAATATCTAGTTTTCATAATATCTAAATTTCTTTTCCCCCCACTCTTTTTCTCTCAGAAGAGGTGACAGGTTACATAAAATAAAATGACACTGAAAAACAGACTTACAAAGATTCTTATTGATTCTATCAAAAGGACACGAGTTCAGACCAAAAACCAGAATGACTCTTTAATGGAACAACTGAACAAAAAGTCTAATGAAAATGCTGATGTACTAGCTCAGATTCAGAAAAAGGGGTTTGCAATTGCAGCATTAAAAAATGAGTTAAGGAAACTTACAGGAAATAATGTGAATACTAAGTTTGCAAAGCCATCAATCTTGGGAAAACCGGTTGGACAACCACTCAAAAACCAATCCGTTGTTAGACAACCGACTGCGTTTAAGTCTGAAAGACCTAGAATTTCAAAACCACGGTTTGCCTCCCAAGTTGATGTGAACAACGACTTGTCAAAACCAGTCACTACACATTATTTGCCTAAGGGAAGAGAATCTGCCCCTGCAAAACCTCATCACATGATTGCACCAAGCTCATCTAGGTATAGCTCAAACGACATTGTTCATAATCACTACCTAGAGGAAGCTAAGAAAAAGACACACATTAACAAACTATGGATCCCGTAGAAAATTTCTGACTGTAAATCCAAACATTTATGTTGCTTGACATGTCAGAAATGTGTCTTTAATGCTAATCATGACGATTGTGTAATAAAATTCCTGAAAGAAGTCAACTCGCGTGCTAAGGTTCCATCCAATAAGACAACAAACAAAAACAAACCCTAGAGCAAATAAGGGTTGCAACGAAACCAAAAAGTACGATATCCCCAAAGGACATAGGTTGTCAATAAAAGACTACCAATGTGCGATGAATAAAACAAGCAAGTCCTAGATCTTGTCTTAGGGCAACACGGTAGAATTCTAATACTGTTTGTCTAGATGGGTTCCAACAGGAAAGACCCCCCCCCAAAAATTTCCCGCCTCTAGCCACAACAAGGTAAAGTGAACCCTCAATGGTTCAAATGCAGATATCACCTACCAATGTGTAAAGGAACATCTCTTAATGTCAGTGCAGTACTCTCTTAAGTACAGAACATCGTTCTATCCTACAGAGGAAGGACTCAAGTTTGGTTATTAAAAAGAAAGAGATATCTCAGAAAACAGGGCTTCAAGGAATTTTGATCTGATGATCACAAAATGACGTTTGAACACAACAGTTCAGACCTCGCTCCTCAGGACAAAATGGCGTCTGCTGAAAATAACACTTCAGGCCCCGTTCCTCAAAGTTTAAATGACGTTTGATCGCAGCAGATCAAGCCTCGGTCATCAATGTCAATGATGTCTGTTCACATCAGTTCAGGCCTCGTTCTTCATCAAATGACTTCTGATCATAACCGTTCAGAACTCGGAATTCAAGACCACAGCAACGAACCGTCAAGTTCAAAGCTGGTTCCAAAAGTTGTTCCTCTAGCAGTCAAGACAAGCTATATCACGACAAGAGTTTTGGAATTACTATTCACCATCATATAGCAAGTGCTGAGGACAACAGTTAATAAATACAAAATCAGAAAATCAAAAATTTCCAAAAAGATACTTCTCGACATGTCTCTTGAAACGATAACATATACGTTGCTTAGAAATGTCGATTAAAAACATTGACACGGTGTGTAAATGCAAGTTCGAGCGAGAGTTTTTTTTCAAATAGTTTTCAAACATGCATTTCTAATTTTGCTAAATGCTTATGTGCAAATCTCAGTACATAACCCGACTCAAATAAAGGAAGGTTATAACTTATCCTCACAACGAGAACATTAAACGTTTCTCGGACTTGAGCTGTTCTTACAAGACAATTCATATCTTAGCTCAAGAAAAAGGAATGTGTACGTCTTATGCGCTTACCCTTACCGTTAGAAGAGAAAGTCCCTCTAACATCTGGTTTTTCAAAAGGTTGAACACAATTTTCAAGAATTTCTCGATGACAATTCAATAATATTCAAAATTGGTGTGGTTCAACACTCCAACCCTCACAATGTTTTAAAAAAGACAACAATTTTCATGTGTCCTATTTTTTGCGGGGGATTTTTTCAAAAACAAAGTTTTAATGTTCTTGGATTACATCACAACGACCATTCTTATGTATTTTCCAAAACATTATCTAAATTTTCCCAAACCATTCATGCTGATAAATTTTTTTTTTTGTCTCCCACAGAATTTTCAAAGACATAATTTAATCACAAGGGTATTTCAAAACTAAGTGTTTATTATTTAAATAGGATAAAATGTATTTAAATATGATCTAATTGACTCAATGTGCTGAAAAGGTTTTATGGTTCGATCTTATACCCAACAACATCTTAATTTCACGACGAATCTGAAGTCCAATAAGTGGTTATGTTTAGAAATCAATCCTATTGTTCCAACCAGAACCAGAGGAGTCTACCAAGGAATAATCCAAAAGTTAGAAATACATTCTTTAGGTATGATTGGAGAAGATGTATAATGGAAAAATGCGACTAAGCTGAGCTAACACTGGAACAATCAAAACAAGTGTTAGTAATGACTCTTGGTAAGCATTGAAGGCGTTTGAAGATTAAAAAGAAATTGTATGGGACAAAGGTCTAAAGAAAGGAACCCGTCCACACAACTTAAGGCAGAAACCGTCAATACATAATCCTATCAAATCACAAGATGATTGCTGGTATTGAAACGCCATCATGGACCCCAGTGATTGCAATTGCAAACCCCTTCCCAGCCATCGAGTTTCTCTTAAAAGAAAATTATGTCTCATATGTCCACGGAGAGTACACACGTTATCTATTGACATCTCATTCCGAGATCGTTGATATTGAATAGGTGGCAAACTGCTCCAGCCTTCGAGTACTAAAACCAAAATGCACTAATCGAGTCTAGAGCCAAGAGATCAATCAAAATCTCGTTAGGACACATTTCATTTCAAACACTTGTTGAACATCATCAGGTTCACAAGTTGTTATCAAGAGTCCTACGCAATATCATTGTGATATTTGCCAGAACATTCAGAGTGATACTCTTTAGTATTCACAATGACGAGGAAATCCTTCCATTTCAACATCAAACACACTGTCGGTAGGTGCCCTTGCGAGATTCTATATGAATCAAACTTGTGACAACTGGATATCGATTTGGTCCAGTAAATGAATTGACGGTTGATGAATTTTGATAAAAACATGACACTCTCGATGCGTTACAAAAACTCTTTAAACGAGTGACACGTCGATTGATTTCAAATCATTTTCTCGTTTATCACTAACGTAAACCATCATTCAAACGTATGGTAACGACAACCTCAATCCCATTCAAATGCTCAATCTACGAAGACATACAATCTAGAAAGCTCAAGATTTAAAGACAAAGACTTCGCATACGCTGATTTGTGAAGCTTTACAAGATAATGCAAAATACGAGCAATGTGGTCCAAGACACAAGATCGCAAATGCAAAGACGATAAAGAACAATGACAAAGGCACAAAGTTAAGATCGCAAAGCATGAAGGAACAAGTTTTACACAAATAACGGAAGAGAGACAAAGACCAAGAAACACTCGAGATTAAACGACAAAAGCAATCTCACTGATCTCATGAAGAGAGTCATCAATGAACTCACATTTCGTGAGATTTTAGCCTCAATTTTAATTGAGTCAATAAAGGAAGTTCGTTCCCGTGTTCAAGACCTCACTTCGGGGGAGATTGTTAGCCTCAATTTATTGAGTCGAACAAGAAGCTCGGTCCACTCACATTGAGCATTCGGTCTATTATTTAGTTAATGTAGTAATAAGATAATATCGGAATTCGGGCTCGATAGAAAATCCTAATATTGTATAGTGTTTTTGGTTTAATCCAAGCAAACCCGAGCCCACGTCCTAGTAAATATCCGCGCGTCACATTAAATGTGTAGGGGTATATATATATATAGATATTTTCTAAAATATCTAAATATATATAGATATTTTCTTTTTTAGAAAATATCTAGTTTTCATAATATCTAAAATTTCTTTTTCATCTCTTTTCTCTCAACTCTCTCTCATTTTCGTACCATGATCACATTGGAAACTCTTGATTTCGCATTTAAATTGATTTTTAACATACTTACGAAAATGCGAAAAGTTATCGAACATGTCAGATTTAGAACGAAGGGGATATATCCACAATTAGTGAGAAAAATGATCAAGGAATAAGACATAATATTTAAAACCGTTGAAATAGAAAGGTTGACAGCTTATGAACTCTTTGTAGTTTCCCGTTTTTGCTACAAGAGTTCCAGTAGGTCCGGTGTTTCTATTAGGATTGTTAGTACTTTCCATTGTTGCAGCTTGTGCTTCTAAAGCTGCAGCAACACTGTTAGCAACTAGTTTCCTGATGGAAGCCTGAGTCATGGCTGGTGCTTCAAATGTTGATGTCCTTTTGGGAGGCATTCTATCAACATAAGACAACACGTAATAAGAATGATATCACAAGTCTTTCCTTAAAATGCTTAAAGTTCAAAAATAAACATTGTTACAATAGTGATATTGAAATCATAGATACTTATTTGATATGAATTCTAACAAGCATCTGACTTATTAGTTCATTTTCTAGAAGTCACGATATGATTCATGAAGATGGAGATAACGATATATGAGAATTTATGGGATATAGGATGAATGAATTGGTATTATGAAAATGAATATGAAACGGGATCACCCTTATATCATATCATGAACGACTTGCCTTTATAATGTACATAGTCAAAATTTGATAAGTGTTGTTATTTATACAACACATCCCGTGGCTAGGTTCTAACAAAAGCTATAACTAGTATCTAATCTAGTAGTTCGATGGTCCTTCCTGGCTGTTCTTGTGTTTATATATTGCATTTAGAAGACTTTCCTTATCTGCTTGGTGACGAGCCTGGATATCTTCTATAATTTATTCTAGATTAGCAATCCTGAAGTGAGTCAGAGCAATCTTGCTGTTATTTCCCATTTGCTTTCTTTGAAGTTTAGCAATTTGAGTACGAGCCTTTTGGAGTTCAGTTTTCAGATTATTAAAATCTTGTTGTATGATCACCCGAACTTTTCGAAAACCTTCTATTTTGTCTTCCATGTGCTCAATAAGGTCAAGAGAGAGCTCATCTAGGTGATTTAAAATTTCCTCAATTTGTTCCTCGTGACGTTCCAAACTTATCTTACCAGAGTATCTCAAATTCTTGAGGTAGGGCAAAAGTAGAGGAGGATGATCAGTCACGGCCTCGTTTCTTAGGTGGCAATAATTCTTCAGGAAGAAAGAATTCTT
>BQNB010035779.1:0-50610 GCA_026074375.1 Tanacetum coccineum | reverse complement strand
CCGTCTTAAAATAATTGTTCACCGACAAAAAAACATACTAGTTTAGTTTAAGACATCTTTCTCTTTTTCTACTTTTTGTACAATGACAGTTTTAACTTTAACAAGTTAATATATAACTTCTTTAAAGTTTGAAATAATAACTTAAAGTGAGGTTAATATGGTAAAATTGATTTATAATTCTTATCAAATTTTGAAAGTGAACAATTAATTTGAGATAACTTAAAAAAGAAATGTGGACAATAAATATGAGAGGGGTGGAAACGAGCCGAGCCGAGCCCGAGCCTGCCAGAGCTTGAGCTCGGCTTGTTTATATTTCAGAAAGCTCGAGCTCGAGCTCGGCTCGTTTCGAGCATTAAGAGTTGAGCTCGAGCTCGGTTCGTGTATAATATATAAAGATCGAGCTCGGCTCGTTTGTAATGCACTTATAAAAAATGAGCTCGTTTATCTAAAACTCGTTTATTTTTTTGAGCTCATTTACTAGAGCTCGTTTAGGCTCGGCTCGTTCGAGCTTTTTACCGATCCGATCCCGAGCTTTTCACGAGTAGCTCGGCTCGTTTCCATCGAGCTACTCAAGCAAAAGAGTGAGTCAAAATATTCGGCTCGTGAGCTCGCATGTTTACATATAATAAGCTTATGTTACATTACATTTAAATTAAATTTACTTAATTGTAATTACTGTATAAATCAAAATGCATACTAAGTGAGTCTTCGAGCTCGAGTGAGAAGACGAACTGAGTTTGAGTCAATTCTTGAGCTAGGGTTATTGTAGTTAAGTTGAGCTAAGTTTGGTATGAGCAATAGAAAGAACAGCCACATGAAGCATTTATGCAGCAACAAGCCAAAACCAAGATATGATGCAAATAACAAGCATTATTAGCAACATTGAGCCTTGCAACAAGATATACCCATTTACCAACCAGATGAGTGATAACGTAGAACTAAGTAGGCTTTATTGTGTCAATTATCATTAACCACTGCAAAATAGTACTGTATACACGCAATACTAGTGATGTCAATGACCCATAAGAACATTAGAAGATGTGTAAAGCACTAAATCATACAATAATCCTCCCAATTTTCTGAAATCAAACTGCGAGTAAACCAATTAAACCAGCAGCAATTTGAGGCCATGAGAACTGTATTTTAAACATATAATTGCAGCACTGCCTGTCTACCAGCAACCAAGAAGATGTTCCAAGCAGCCCATTGGAGATATGTAGCATAACAAACATTCCACACGAGTCAACAAACTCCGTGGTGCAAACTAGTTTTACTGAAAGCTGTAACATGGTAAGTAATTCCAAACATTACGCTGCTCAAAGTCCCATATAAATTTGCAGTCAAACATGTCCTGAACCTAACCTTCGTTGAAATATTCACCCGATAAGATCTAAACCAGCACACGTATATGCACGATGGTTTCACGTCAAAAACTGCACTAGTACAAACATTAGACCAGCAACCCATAAACCTGTGGATTGAGCAAACGTGGTACACAATAAGTGATAAGCCTTCCTAACCCATAAACCTTTTGTTGTACGTGTTGGTTTACTAAGTTTTAAACAGATGATATCCCTTTCATTGGAATCTTCTTTGTTTATACTTTTTACTTCCAAATTGTTCGAATCAAAATAGTTAAAGCTGAAATCTAATGACAAAATAAATCTGTAATCGGCTTGGTATTAACCCTTTGTTGCTTGGTCTATATGACAAGCCCATAATCATTCTTGATTCCTCATTCTAGAATATATATTAAAGTTCGGCGAGCAAGTTAGCAAACAAGTCTTATTTGACATGACTTTTATAACAGATTCAAAATGTTATGTTATGTTTATGTATTATATAACACAGTAGATTAGTGAAAACACAAATAAGATGAAATAAAGGTAGCCTAAATATTTGAGCATAATATTAAACCATGTCATGAAGCTTACATATTTGAAAACCTATGAAAACTGAAACAAATCCTAACAAAATTCAGAAAGAAAACAAACAAGTAGCAAAGACTATCATCCCTAATATCTTGATCCTACCGATGTAAACATGTAAGGAATTAAAACTTAAATCAAACCGGAGACTCATCAGGCTTCTCCTCCTCCTCCTCCTCCTCATTCTCACCGGACATTTCTTCAAGAGACTTTCCTTTCGATTCAGGCACCAAAAACGTACAAAAGAAACCCAAAAGATTGATCACCCCCAACACTATTAGCGCGTTCTTGACACCAATACCAGCAGGATACCCTGCATCTGCCTTAGCCGGATCTTTATTTTGAGCCAAATATAAAAACCCGAATGCACCCACAATTGCTCCTAGTTTGCCCGATGCAGCAGAGATCCCATGACAAGTCGATCGAAGCCTAGCTGGAAAAATTTCAGCTGGAACCACAAAAGTTGTGGCATTTGGCCCAAAATTAGCAAAAAAGAATGTCAACGAGTACAATACCACAAACCCGATATTGTTTTCAGGGAGAGTCCAATGGTTGTAAGGGAACGCTAATGCAAACATAAAAATTGTCATCATTGAGAACCCGAGTAGCTGAATCTTGAAACGCCCAACCCTATCAATCAAAAAGACTGTAAACCAGTATCCGGGAACAGTACTGCAAAGTGCGATTAGAGTTTGTGCTTTAGCTATTCTGTAAACCTCGTGGATAGCATTCATCTTTTTTGCTGCTGGGATCCACCCGATGGCGCTGAAGATGTCCTTTTGAAACAAATTTTGACTATAATACGCGATATCAAGTAAGAACCAAGTACTTGTTGTTCCAAGTAAATGCCACCCGTGTCGCTTCATAAAATCCTTACTAAAAAGCCCAAAACTATTGCCCGGTTTTTCCACTACTTGCTCGGGTTTGATTTCCATCTGCAACACTTTTGACATGTCACTTGCAGCTTGCTTAGCATCTTTCGCCACTAAAGCTGTGTACCTTGCGGTTTCGGGCATTTTCATCCTCCAATAATATGTCGCAATAGCTGGAAGCGATCCGACCATTAAGATAATCCTCCAAACATAATCCGCTTCGGGAACTGTGGACCCCACAGGATCATGCTCATACGTCGGAGCCTTGAACTTATTATCAAAAATCTTTGACAAAATCATCGCGAAAAACCCACCGCCTAAAATCCCAAACCCTTGCATTGCAAAAACAGCCGCGATAAATGCTCCTCGGGTTTTTTTATTAGAGTATTCAGACATAATTGTCGCGGATAAAGGATAATCACCACCGATCCCAAACCCAAGCCAGAACCGGAAAAAACAAAGTGTAGCCATAACCGACTTGGGGCTACTTCCAAAGGATAAACCCGAAGCAATAGAGCAAATACACATGAGCATAAGTGTAATACCATAAACTTTTTTCCTTCCTAGCTTATCACCTAGCCATCCGAAAAATAATTGTCCCGCTAAGGTTCCAACAAGCGCAACACCATTAACGGCTGCTGAGACTTCTGGAGGGAGGCTCCCGGGCTTTGGAGAACCCGGTTTATGATAGTAGATACGGCCTAGCATTTTGGTGACCAAAGATATGCAAAAGAGGTCATAAGCATCAGTGAAAAAGCCCATTCCAGCTATAACGACTGCGGTGAAGTGGTACCATTGTGTTTTTGCTCCGTCGAGCACGTTAAGAACGCGTAAGTTTTTGTTTGATGCCATGTCTGAAGAAAGATTCAATGTTTAATCTTTCTTTCGTTGCAACAAAGAAATAAACTCAGTTATTTTATTTTGGTTCGAGTGCATTTACATGCACAACTAGCAAAGGAACACACAAATAGATCAAGTTAATTAATTAACGTAAAGAACGTATTAGGATTTTGAAGCAATGTGACCAACATTCGGATCCAAAAATATTAGGGGGCATAACACTTGAAAGTTCCATAATCAGTTTTCTAATTTAAATTTCAACAAGATGCATATGCATGTAACAATACAAAGCTTATATTATTTTCTTTTAAGACCCCATATAGAATCTGCAATCTTTATGTCAAACACCAATAAAAAGATATTTATGTTACTCTGCATGGAAAAACATATAACTTAAATACGTAAAGAGAGTTTTTAAACCATATAAATTCTCTACCAAGATTTAAAACACAAAATCAAATATGTCGTCACGTATCTACAATCATAATCTCAATAAGAGCTTAACCAGAAAAAAATATCATGTTACTTCACATGAAAAATAAACACGTATACTAAGAATGCATGCATGCAGTTCATAATATCCTATACAACATGTTAACTTATAAACCAAAACATTAAAAAAACGATCATAACTATTACAAAATATTCTAAAGATTTTAAGTTCAAATCGTATATATACCTTGATATCACCGGATGAACTAGAACATCTTCTCCACAAAACGATTTATCTTTTTGTTTGTAGAATGTGAAGAAGAGGGTCTGGTATATATATAGAGAGAATGATGAACGGTGTTTTTCTTATAGGATATAGAGATCGAATTACAGTTGGATTGTAATCATAGATTTATATCTAACAACTAATCCTAAATCAAGGTGGAATCTACCTTATAATATGCTTTTATTGTTAAGGTTATGACGGTGGAATTGAAATAGTATGTAAAAAAAAATAAAAAAAAAAAAAAAAAAAAAAAAAAAAAAAAAAAAAGAAAAAAAAAAAAAAAATGTGTTAAATCCCCGATATATTACTAAAGAGACGTCCAGAGTTATTAAAAAAAGGTTTTAGATAACAACAATTATATTTTTGTTTTAATTAATTACTTAAATAATGTTTAACAATAATTTTTATTAGAAGATAACAATGAAAAATATGCCGTTTATTTTGTAATTAAAGTAGCCAAAAGGATAATCTGCAAAACATACAAGTTTGCCTCCAAAAGACCGAAGAAAGATGATTCTAAACAACATCAAACACTTCTCTTATAATTGGATTTCCAGTAGATACAATCAATAAAGCTTTTTAATAACAACATCGAATGGTTTAGCAACTTGCGCACTTTGGAATCCTATCTTTTGCCTTGTTTGACGCTATTCATTTTTAGTTCAAAACACTACAACAAACAGGCCAATTGGTGAGGACTGTTTTCGTCCTTTGACGAGGACATGTCCTTGTTAAAAGTTTTTGGCGAGGACTTGTCGTACAAAAGATTATCACCAAAAGGCCGTTGCTAGAACTTTTGGCAACGACTTTGACGGCCTTTTAGCGATACGAGGACCACCAAAAGTCTCAGTCAAAGAATTAGCCAATCGGGATTCACAGAGTTTTGGCGAGGAGGTGTCCTCACTGAGACCTTTATATGAAAAACGATTTAGTTTATTAGTTATCCAATTATTCATACCTTTCTAATTCATTCACTTCAAGACTGGTTCTGAACGCCGCGTAACATCATCTTCAAGCAACCTCCATCGTACCGGTGCGACCACTAAAGAATTGCTTATACACTAAACAGCTGCTTATATACGCTTACTAAAAGACTGACTTTTATTCATATTCAATTCATTAGGCCAGCGTGAAACTAAGAAAGATAGATGTGCCTAAGGCGTAAGCAAACTGTGCACGCTAAGAGAAGAGGAGAGATGTTCGCAATGACTACCACAAGAAAGCCGCCCCCTATCTCTAAAAGGGCCCGTCACTTCGTTCGTACCTTCTTGGCTTAGGCTTGCAACTTCACTTACTTTATGGCCTTGCCGCCTTTTTCTAGCAGAAGCTAAGCGCTTGAAAAGCGCGCTAAGAAAGGTTGCTTCTGTCGGCCTTTATGTGCAACAGTCCACCAGTAGCGGAAGATAGGGTTACCGTACATACAAGAGTCTTCCAGTTCTTACGGAAGCTCTTTCTTACCAGTCAAGTAGTACAACAGCTGTATCTTATCTTATAGCCCGGCGCGGCGGGTCTTTTAATTCAGTAGATAGAAGAAAGTATTAGATAAGGAGTAGGTGAGTGAGTCCTCGCTGACCTGAGCGATTTCGATCACCTAGCAGGCCTTTTATTTGGTAGGTAACATCGCCAAAGCGTATCATCAGATTTGACTACGAAGGAAGGAACTCGGCAGAAGATCGGTCTGCAAGAAAGGCCTACTTATCCACGGGTTCATTGACAAAACCGCCGTAGGAATGGAGACCTTTCAATAGAGCGGAGGCGAACTGATCAACGAGAAAGAGGCCCTACTCACTACAAAGGAATACACCACAAGATCAAACTGCACTCATGCCTCTCCCGCATCAAGTTGACCGCCAGACTGGAGCTTCGTAACATGTTGACGAAGACTTCCGAACTGAGGGTTCGGTCAGTACAAGAGACTACTTTGTCTCCTCGGAAGAAGAATAGCCCCGCTCTCTAGCCGACTGATCCCGTTGATCAAACTGGGAGGGAACGTGTCACATTAGAGGTGAACGATCAGAGGTGTCCTCTAATCACTACGATGAGCTGGTCCCTCTTTTAGTAGACTCAGCTATGAATATTCATGAAAAAATGAATGCCGGGCTCTTTCTTTCACAGCTAATCCCATTTTCTTAATGCCGAGACTTTCTCTTTCGTCGAGCCCCGAGCTTGTGGTCCTCCTTTGAGTTTGGGTTCAATTGGATGAATCTGTCAAGTCAAGGTCAACGTACGTAGCAGCAAGGATGGTGCATCGCCTATTTCTCGTTCTCGCTCGGGAGCCAAAACGAACACGCCTGCTACCTACTGTACTGGACCTTCGACCAGGCATTCTACCTTTGTCGATCGGAACCAATACCACTGCATTGCGCTCGAACAGTTGAGCGGCCGCCGGCCCTTCCGTGCACAGATATAGATTCATTCTTCGTACCTCTGGTCCAGCCTCACAACCCTTCGCGGGTTGGTAAGAAGTCAGTCTTGTTTGGTAAGACGGAATTTGACAAAGAAAAGAGAGTGCTCGCCCCGGCCAACAAAGACCGTAATTACATAGATAACTGCTCCTCCCCTTCTCCGTCTTTAAGGCTTTAAGGCGAACCGTATGGCGGCTGGAAATAAAGACGACCTCACCTTCTCGTAGATGGTGTCAGTGAGAGCCATTTTAGTACCCCCCGTTGACCTTTTTTTGTAGATAGAATCTTCAATGAGTGGAAACAAGCAACCTTACTAAGCTAAGAAAGGTGCTTGTTGAGTAAGGCCGGCTTTCTTCCAATGCTTGAGCGCTTCTTTCTCATATCGATCATTCAATATCCTTGACTTTTCAATAAGGGGCGCGTTAGCTAGGCCGTTTTCTTGCAGGAGTGCTAGCGCGCGCCCTTACGTTTTCTTCGCTTGCTCTGCAGTACGAGCCTCATACAAAGCCGCGCCCCTTTAATATGATGAAGAGGGGCCGCCCTCTTTGATTTTCCGCACCAATCCTTATTTACTACTACATCTTTTTTGGGGTGTATAGCTCAGTTGGTAGAGCATTGGGCTTTTAACCTAATGGTCGCAGGTTCAAGTCCTGCTATACCCAAACCTAACTTGCACTATACTATGAGTAAGGATGCGTAGTAGCGCAAAGAGCACTCTTTGGCCTTTAGATTAGAGGCGCTTCGCCGTCTTTGATTGGATGGAAACAGATATCTAAAGTGTGCAGTGAAGGATCTTTATATTATAGGTAGCCAGCCAAAGCGCTTACCTTTCATCAAAGGGGCCGTAATCAGCCTCAAGATTTGAGATTCCGTAAGTAACTCAGTGAGTGCCTTTCTAAGAAAGAAGGGCTTGGAAGAAGAAAATGAAATACGAACAACCGCGCTGGTTGTAATAGATCGACTTTCATGCTAGTTCTTGCTCCAGCATGAAAGTTCCATTTCAGGGAAGGACGACGTACTATGATACTTTCTGTTTTGTCGAGCCTTGCTTTGGTCTCTGGTTTGATGGTTGTACGTGCTAAAAATCCGGTACATTCCGTTTTGTTTCCCATCCCAGTCTTTCGCAACACTTCAGGTTTACTTCTTTTGTTAGGTCTCGACTTTTTCGCTATGATCTTCCCAGTAGTTTATATAGGAGCTATAGCCGTTTCATTCCTATTCGTTGTTATGATGTTCCATATTCAAATAGCGGAGATTCACGAAGAAGTATTGCGCTATTTACCAGTGAGTGGTATTATTGGACTGATCTTTTGGTGGGAAATGTTCTTCATTTTAGATAATGAAAGCATTCCATTACTACCAACCCAAAGAAATACGACCTCTCTGAGATATATGGTTTATGCCGGAAAGGTACGAAGTTGGACTAATTTGGAAACATTGGGCAATTTACTTTATACCTACTATTCCGTCTGGTTTTTGGTTCCTAGTCTGATTTTATTAGTAGCCATGATTGGGGCTATAGTACTGACTATGCATAGGACTACTAAGGTGAAAAGACAGGATGTATTCCGACGAAATGCTATTGATTCTAGGAGGACTATAATGAGGGGGATGACAGATCTACTAAAGGAAAGTCGCTTGATATTGGTTCGAATCCAATTCGTGAGATGGCCATCTTGGTCATATAGATGTCTTGACACCCTGATTTTCTTTTCTCATTTTCGAATGACTGTCCCATTCCATTTTTGGTATAACTGGACCCGCTATACGATGTATTAGTAGAACCCCTGGGATACGACGCCCTGCTCCTTGAGTATCATGGGATTGAATACCCCGACCTCCCAGAGGCTCCCGAGAAAGCTATTTCAGCCTTCCGGACAGTTAAGGGCAATTCCTACGTCCCTCATCGGTCTGAATCCCCACCCCCGCGTAACACTTACTAGATTTTGAAAGAAAAACGGAAAAAACGCTTCACTTCCTGACCTTATTCTCGAGTAGGAAGGGTTCTCGCTACTAAAGAAATTTCTTCAGTTGAAGTAGCTCTTTCCTGAGATGTCTTTCAAGCTGAAGAAGGAAGGGCGCTTTCCTTCGTTGAACACAAGACAGACGGGGGCAAATCCAATCCCTTAATTCTTTGATCCCAATTCAATTGTTGTTTGATGTAATAATAGAGGTGTCAGGCTCAGACTCTGAGAAAGATGACATGCAGCTAGTCCCAACTCTTAGTCTCGTAGTCTTGAAACTCAGCCGTACTTCCTTTGGCTGGCCTTTCGATCCCCTCGTTCACAAAGGGGCGCAACTGAAGCTCATCTAACGATGTTATAGTGGCTGTTCGCTCCTCTTTCTCTTCCTCTTTTTCTGCTTCTGCTAGGATTTTGTCCTGATAGCGCCGTGCTTGTTCAAGAAAGAGAGAGTCCCTTTGACGGAGAGAAAGACTCCGGGGATAGATAGTCAATGGCCTATGAGGAAGACATCTCCTCTGTTTTTGCTCTTCTTTTTTGCCTTTGGGCTTTTTGACTGTCCAACTCAATATCTTAAAATAGAAGTCATCTTTCTTCAAAGGCCGTTGACTCTGCTTCCTTGATTGAATAATCGAAGGTGAATCAATCAGACAGGACGGACGTGTGATAACAACACTTGCTTTCGTGCTGGAATTCCCCTTGGCGTCACTCACCTCTCTTTCCCTTGCTTTGCTCCCGTTTACCACAATGGCTGTCTCGCTGTCTACTGGAGCTCGGATCCGACTCAAAGTGGGTTCGTGTGTATGCGCCCTGCCCAGAGCTAGCCTGAAAGAAAGTTCAATAAAAATGATTGACACTTGAAAGTAAGGTGAAGACTCTTTCCCCTAATCCATCCATGAATATACTTTTTTCGCCAAGAAAGCCTCTACTGGGCGGGCTACTCCAATAATGACTTTTTTTCTGGGTTCTTTCATAACATAAAGTCATCTAAACAACAGCTTTTAGCTTGCTTCTTGATTGTGGCGATCCCCTTCTTCTGTTCTTGACTCGTACCTGAAGCTAAGCCGGACTCAAGGAGGCTTCAAAGCCAGATCTTCGTCTTTCATATAGAAAGGAGACCTCTCCTTCTCAGGTTCTCCCATTTTTTGCTTGAATCCGGCCGTCAACTTCTTCAACTGCTGATGCCGCTGACCTATATGGTGTGCTTTTCGTTCTTTTTGCTTCGAGCGCCCTTTCCCCTTCTCCGCACTCAAGTTGCTGTCTTTCCTATGGCTTGGACCCTTTCCGTGCCTCTGAGGAAAGATTCTCGCTACTCAAGAAATTGAGTAAGTGAAGTTATCCTATCAGCTTAAAAAGGGCTTTCTCAGGTCGACCTTTCTTTAGGTTAAGTGGCGTGTAGCTAATCTCGCTAATATCTCAGATCGGGGGACAACTCTGTCTCCGCTTCTGCTCGTGCACTCGTTAAAGCAAACTCATGGCCTAGTTGGTGAATGAGCCTACAAGTGGTAACCGCTCTGTATCCGTCATCTCTTTTGAAGAAGCTGCTGAGCTAGATGCGGCGCTTTCAAAATCCCGTGACTCTCAGTCATCTATCTTCTTTTCACCTGAAAATGTTGGATTGGGGGAAGGCTTTCCTTCTTTGTTGACTTCAACTGATACCGGCCGATAGCCCAATCTCTTAGTCTCGGAACTAATTGTCTATCTAGTAGCCACTCCTTGCTTTGATGAGTTAAGTGAAATGAAAGTCGATTTTGATCCTATATCGCAGCATCATGACTCGTCAATGAAGCCGACACGGGGCTAGAGTCATCACATCAAGTATTGGGCACGTGGGTGAGTGAACTCTAGTTGTGCTTGAGTTGCGATCCGCTCCGGTCAAGTCGAACCTTGCCAATTAGCTTCTGGAGATCGGGTTCTCACTACCAGTCTAAGTGGGAATTCTTCTAAGAAAGCCCCTTCTTCTAGTCTTTATCTTGAATCTTTCTTATTGTCTTTCCCTTTCATCTTGATATAAACTCTGACATTAACAAAGCATCGGGCGGGGAAGCTTTCAATATTATGATGAAAGAGACTATCGGAGAAGGTCCCACTCTGCTTGCGTCCGCTAGCTGACGACGTGTGTAACGCATGCTCCTGTTCCGCGGTTGGTGTTATATATAGAAGTTCTTGGTTGAGAGTATCGGGTCTTCAATTAGGGCTGATCTCCTCAACGCATCCGCTGTTCAATCATCTGCTGCTGATGGTCTTGTTGTCGCAGACGGTCTTCTGTTGGCAATTGAATCAACTCTTACTGCTCGAGTAGACGGTCTTCTTGGTGAGTGAATCATCTTCATCCTATAATAAATAAGGACATTTACACCACCTATTACGGGTCAGGTCCTAAAGCTATAGTGTAATTCCCTGTGACTATTGACAGGAGATCCTTCTATGCTTTCACCGATAATCACATCCAACTACATCCAGGAATCGCATCTGCCAGATGTGGTTTCGGGACCAGGCGTGTAACCTCGATAGCATGTGCCCTAGCCACCCAAGCCTATTAGTCGCTTAGATAAAGAAGGAAGCCCTTCGGGAGCTATTCTTTCCCTGATATTGGCAGGACTTACTAGCCCCTAGCTGTTTCAATGGTAGGAGCAGGGGATTGCAGAGGGATATCCGTGCTAAGAAGAAGGGACTGCAGCCCCAAGGTGTAGCATCAGTTCCAGACAACCGCTCAAGTTCAAGTAATTCAGTCCTAGGAAGAAAGGCTCGAAAGCCTAAAGCTATGATTTATACTTGCTCTCTCCCTGAAGTGGATGTGGAAAAGCGGGCGCTAATGCAAGGAAAGGAGGTGTTGTTCGTCCACTTCTGCTCCAGCTGAGAAATTCCCTTGTAGTCAGAGGAAACTCAAACGTAAGCTAGAACCGGAGAAGAGAAGATACTTTAGGTTTAGTCCTATTGCCTGGAAGTAGAGGGGAGTTCACTCACACCCGGGGCTGCTTCATTCTCCTAAGCCTCAGAATAGACACCTTGCTGAAGCCCTAGGAGGGGAAGGAGTTAGTCTTCTAGTTTATCCCAGACTTATTGGAAATGGAAAGCCAGGGGAATGCTACCAACTCCCTTTACTCCCACGTTGGAAAGCATATGAACTTGACTGAACTGAATGACCAGCCCCGGGCCGGGGTAAAAGAAGAAGGGATAAGATAAGACAGTAGCACCCACCACTCTGTCAGTAGAAGGTTATCCAGTCGATCTTCGTAAGTAAGTAAGTAACACTTTCATCGATGATTCCTCTAATCCTCTAAAGGCTTAGAAGGGAGCTGAACCGTTTATATCTATGAAATTCTTTGGCAGAGGAGTGGCCTCACTTCGCTCGCCTCCCTTCCGGTCGCCTCAGCTTCTGAATCCAATCTTGAACGTTCAGTTAGGCATTCACAAATTCACTTCTCTTTCAAGTTCCAATAAGATTGTTATGCTCGTGGTGACTTCAATTCTCATTGCCCCTTCTAAATGGTTACAGGACTAGGGCCCTACTAGCCTCATCGGCCGATGTCTGCCGTCTCGCGATTCTTGCGTTTATGGACCGAAGGAAAATCACTCCAATCCTTCTTCAGGGCAACATGCTATATTATATGATATATCTTGGGAGTTGAAGGTCGCAGTCCCTTTCCCTCAGGCGAGTTCCTCACTGAACTTAAAAGAGGAAGGAGTCTTTGCGAATTCAGTAGCTATGCTATGTAATACATACCTGACTTATACCTTCGTGTGTCAATGGATCTTTCACATACTCCCTATTTATTATGTTTCCTTATTGGTCTCACTACCATACCAAACCCTCCCTCCGGTCGCCTCGTTCCCTTGCTTTTCCATTGCTTTGATCCTCTGTCTCTGAAACCTTCCTTAATTAAATTAAGTGGAGAATTCCTTCGTACTTGAGTGTCCCAATGAGCCCGTAGGCAAGGTCCTGACTATTTTCACGCATGACATGAGGTTGTCTACCTCACTAGTATTTGAACTGGAATGCCAGGCGGAGGAGTGTAACTGCCTTATCGCGCTATCCGACTTGTATGTGAAAAGCATTTCGTACTCGTAACTGATCCCTTCCTAGCGAAAGGTGTGCTCCAATGAAAAGTACACAACACTAGTAGTGCCCCTTTTGACGACCAAGTCACAATGGAAACAATGTATCTCTCTGGGGATGCGAAGAATATTTGAAAGCACTTTCGAACCATCACACGGATTCCAACCCAACTGCCCATGATATGGTAAGAACGGAATGGAAGGGAAAAAAAGTCTTCTATGCGCAGACGTGAAAGCTCTATCAATAGAACTAGCTTCTTTTTATTTAGAGAGGAACGATTCCCTCGTCTGAGAATCTTCATTCACGCACTATTCCTCCCCACTAAAAAAAGAGCGATTGAGAATCTCGAGAACCTAAACAAAAATGCAGAAGTGAGCGTACCCCGAGGCTCTCCTCTCTCCCTCTTTTTTAGCCAACACCATCAACCCCATTTTTCAGCTTGAATGGGTCAAAGCCAAAAATATGATTAATAGAAGGAAAGGAGATCAGAAAAATAGGCGGACGGCTTATAGTATAGGTCGGATGTTTCCGTGAGCAGTAAGCAGCAGATCCCCCCTGATTTTGGGAAAGCTGGTGGCCGCGTGTGAATTCTTTCAAGGCAAGGGGCGGCCTGATTCGACATTGTTGTTTACTCTGATCCGGTCGAGGTGGTTTTCACCAGCGCGTAGGTGGTCTAAGTTCCTATGACCGAGTCTTTCTGGCCCCTGTGAACATCTTTTCTTAATGTATTAAAGAGGGCCTCTCTAACCGGTGAAGGTGGGTGTCCACTAACGGCCATTCCTGGCTCGGCTCCGATAACGCAATTCCGGGAGGAGTCGGTAGTTGGGCACTGGATCCCTTCGGACCTGGAGAACGTGTGACGCTGAGTCGGGGTTTGGTGAACCAACAGGTCGCTCCTCTAGTTGAAGTATCGGGCCCCTTTTTTGTTGCCTAGGTTACACCTTCGGAATACCCCAGAAGGGAATTTTTCTCTACTCCCCCCAATCTTCACTTTACGCCACGCCGACTCCCCTTTCGTCATAAGGCGTGGAATTAGACCAAGGGGAATCTCCATAGGAACAAGTCCCTTAGATTTCGCACATGGGAGATCGAGACACAGCCCCAGGGCTATGGGGAAAGATGTAGATCGATCACCCTAGATAGACAACTACATAGAGGGTCTCTCTCTACAAGTCAGTCTATATATTCTTGGATTTCGTTCCCCCCGTAAGATCAATTAGTTTACGATATAGATAGATATATATTTAACAACAACATTCTAAGAAAAGATATTAATAGATATCGGTAGTTGTCCGGTCGTACCCAAACAATAAGATTCCTGAGGAAAATGCACCTAAGATCAAATATTTCGAGCCGGCTTCCGTGGAAAATTCAGACTTTCTTTTTGATGCTGCGATCACATAAAAACATAAACTTTGAGGCTCAATAGCTAAATACATGGCAATTGAATCATAAGCCGAGATCATAAAGAGCATACTGCGAGTAGGAAGTGGAATTAATACAATGGATTCAAAAGCATCAAACCTCTCTTGTTCGGAAGAATCGAAACACATCGAAATGGTACCAGCCGTACTTAATAATAGAAGGATTTGGCAGAAATATGTAAAATTGTCCCTCCTAAAAAGATTATTCCAGAATAAATGGGCAATAGTTAGGAGAGGTGCGCCAGCGGCGAGCAGAAGCAAGGTTATTAGATACCTCAGGAAAGCCCGGCCAGAACCACACGTGCAAGTTTCCCTGCATGTGGCTCGTCCGTGATAACTTCTTCGGATTTGCGTGAACTAGCGGACCGATCACTAAGTGGGGATGCTCCCTCCAGCATGAGCGAACCTTTTCGAAAGTGGTTAGGAATGGGCGCCCCTCTCCCAGCCCGGATCCAGCCAGGTTCTATTGATCATGTCCCCTTCCCAACAGTTGGAACTTGTCTTGGGGCGTCTTTGGCTTTACGAGAGAAAGCTCGCCGTAGAAAAAAGTCTTTCTCTTCCCGTCCCGGGTCATAGGTGCGTCCACAGAAGAGGAAATCGCAATGCATCTTGCTCAGCAGGCGTAGCTTGGAGTGAGAGTGTAGCGGGGGTAAGGAGGCCGCCAGAGAGGAAGGCAAACCGGCCTATTAAGCGCAGCTAAGCTAATATGCGCCGGAGAAAGCCAGGTGCCGTAGGTAAGCTCTATTCGGCCCGGAGCATTAATTCCCCATAACAAAGAGGCTAGCTCTATCTCTCAATTACCTATCTTGTGCTCGAGAAGGTCCCTCAATTCCTCGGCAGCACCTCGAGGTGCATTTAGTTGTCTTACATGAGACTCGGGATATTACCCACTCCATGGCATGACACCTTTTGGTCATCTATTCTGCCCGCCCGCCCAAACGTGGCGCCTTTTCTCCTTATCATCTACCACCCTTTCTTTCCTCCCCGCAATTCACACATGAAGATCGTCGTATGTATGCTCGACTTCGAGTGTCGGTGCTATAGTATACGTAGGAGTACATTATGGCAGGATCAGTCACCCGGGCAAACCAACCCTCCTCTAAGAAGAATTGTGATATGCCCCCCCCTCCCCCCCTCGATCCCTATAAAGCGAAAGAGTTGCCTAGTGATCCGTACGTTGCAGCACGTTCGGTCGTTAACTCCTCGCGCTGCTGCCGCCATTTCTAGGACCGACCGACGCCTCACCTGCACAGGTACCTACCTAGTGTCGGTCGCACATTCAACATAGCGTTCGGACTCATGTGCCTTCCAGAACCAGGGGTCTTCGAGCCTGCTGCGTACCATTAGCCAACCTTATAGCGGCAAAAGAATTCTAAGCCCCCCCCCCATACTACGGTTCCCTGCGGTCCGAACCCGGTGCCGCATTAGGTTAGGGAACTGGGCGATAATAGCTCCTCCGCATCCCAAAGCGCGTTGCCCTCCTAGGCGCGCAACACTAAGTAATCCAAGCCAACCCACATTACTGACTAACGGTGGATAATCAAATTTCTTAGATGTACTAAATACAACTCCATGAAGGAGCAAAATGAAGGTTGCATTAATGATAAAGATCTCTGGGGAAACCGCTAAAAAAAGATTGAACATGTGGGAGGATCCAAACGAATTCTGCTTTCATTTCCCACGTATGGAGCACTGAGTTACTTACGTTACGGTCTTCAGCAGGTTGGCTGCATGTGGTTAGGAAGGCTACGTCCCATACGTCAGTTTGTGGATCGCGGTCTCACACACTAATCGCACTATGTGGAAGAGTTTTATGGGGGATTATCCCTAAGTAAATTTTAGTTAAGCTTTGTTCTCTTGCAAAGCGGCGAGCTATAGCTATTTAGAAAAAGAAAAGATTTGAATTTGCAATGCACTATCCGGTCCAGCCCCAATCTCGATGAAAAAAGGAGAAGCAACTAAAGAAGGGTGACGAAGCTTCTTTGCATCCCATAGTGCTGTCGCACTAAGCGACTACCGTTCCAGAGTCGTACAACGAAGTGATTAGCATACCAGAGTGACGCAAGGCTCTAAGCTCGTACCTTATAAGTAAGCTCTTTATGCTCTCTCCGCTCACTCCTTTTCGTAGCGTAGATCTTTCTTCTCTTAAGAGATTTTTCCTACGAAAACCATTCTTTTATGCGCATCGCTTTAGCGAAGGCAAAGCCAGTTTCTAATCTACTAACGTAAAGCAAGAGAGTAGGTCCAAAAGTATAAAAGAGGGTACTGGGGGAAGAAGGACCACTGCTTTGTTCCAGGGGTGAAGTAGCTGCTTCGAGTTGGACGTTCGTGACTAGTGCCTCGATATGCAGCCTTCACTTGGTCAACGGAACCCAGGATTTCTGGTCCCTTGGAATTCTAGTTATCTAGATTTAGTAGAGCTTATACTTATATATGTGTGGATTTTTAAGGCTTCTATCTTGCTTTTGCTTATGACTCCTAGGCCCTTTATTCGACTTAAAACCATTTAGTATCGCTGCTATTTGATTCTTTTTTAATCTAAAAAACTATCCATCCGACTTATATTGAAGTAGATTCCAAGATATTGCATGCAACATAAGCGTTGTGCCTATCTTTGTAGGCCTCCACAGGGCTTTCCAAAGCTGAGCAAATGGTAGACAATCCGTTAACCTTAGTGAGGCTGGGTCCCCTGATTTATTAACTGACATCTTTCTTTATTTAACTTACTCTTTCTAACACTTACATCTTGACGTTAGCTCAGCGAGTGACGAATCAGAGGGGTAATCTAATTTAAGACTCAGTGCTTGCCTCTCCTACTTTGTATAGTATGTTTATATGTTTGGGCGATTGAACGCCGTGTGGTTAGCTGAAGCAGACAATTTGAGTATCCTAGCAGCAAGAGCAGCAGAGAGAAGTCTCTGTTCACGTATTCGTCTTAGGTTTAGGTAGTTAGATGCCATCGAATTTTCATTCCCATTCAATGAAGGTTTGACGCAACAAGCGTAATTAGCTTGCCTAACCTGACCATCAAGAATAGCGAGACCGCTAGCCTGGGGAACTATGAGCTACTAGTTTAGCCTATCTGGCCTAACTAGCTTGTTAAAACAACCTGATCGGGACCTCTACCACTCTTGTAGATCACTGAACTATGCGCCTATCTTTGCTTTTTGATCAGTCGTTGCTCCCCGTTCACTTAGCCTACGAACTCCGACTCACTTCCAGCTTGGATCACTTCTGGCTCGCTTAGCCCTAGCTCGAAACAGCCAACTCACTTCGCCTATGCAACGAAGAGAAGTAGTTTACTTGCTTAGCTCGAGCATGCCAACATCATTCCATTTACTTACGCAAGATTCACTCGTTTACTTGTTAGCTAGCGCTATTCCACATCTTAGCTTTTAGGGAAGCTCACGGAGCGATTCTGAAAGAACGTAGTGGTGAACAAAGTTGACTTTGACTTATAGCATTTCTCCTTCTCTTAGCTGAAGGCTTATCCATGAATCCGGACTTGAAGAACTTGAGGGCATAGGATTTAATGGTTCTCCCTATGGCTACCTTGTTGCGAACAAAAGACTAGATCTCTATTCTTCCAGCAATCTTCTTTTGATGATAAAAAATAAAGAAGAGAAAGAACTAGGAGTTGGCGCATAGATAACTGCTTGCTTGCTTACCAAGCCATCCTGGCAAGCTCCTCCAGTTCGATTATGATTCTTGACTTACTTATTATAAAAACAACTCACTATCCAAATGAAAGACGATCGATTATCTACCCAAGAAGATAGAGAGTCCCACATACGAGAAAAGGTCACAAATAGAGTTGAACCAAGTAACATTGCAAAGGCATAATGATAGTAGGGTCGGGATATCCCCGCCCTTCGAATCGGACATGAGGGTCTCCCCTCATCCAGCTCTCTGCAGGGGAATCTCCACCCACTGCTTCCCCTAATATCCTCCCTTTACCACATCATGGGGGTTTATAGGAGATCCTAGAGGCTAGCTCGAAAAGGCTGTTGTACCATACCTTTTGACTTAACTCTACTCTAGTAGTCACTAGACTCACTATAGTAGTCCGCCTGGCTGCTCTTGCTGAAATCATTACTCTTCATTCTCCCGTGCTCTAGCAATTGCGCTCCCTAGACCACTACCATGTAGTTAGGTAAGGACAATCAATTTGGGAATCTAGGAATGAATGGGGATCCCTATCAATATCAAAATGAAGAAAATAGAATGCAATATATTACCTTTCTCTCACTCAATAGATGTATCTGGTTTGATACGGTACAGTACAATACGAGACAATGAAATGCAATGGGATAGATGGTAGAGGGTTGCCTGCTCCCAAAAGTGATGCTTCACTTATCCCCTTATCCATAGGGACCTCGTGGCATACAATCGAAACGACTCCCGCTAGATAGCCGCCCCTTTCTCTCTTTTTACAGCCTCGTGGATGAACAAAAGAAGGTAAGTTACAGAATGGGGCAGTGAAGGCTTGTGAAGTAGACAACAAGCAAGAGCTTCTCAGCCCCCTATTCTATTAGTCAAACGCTAGTGCATCCCTCTCTCTAAAGGGGTGTAAGCACTTTACTCGCTAGGGGATGGGATTCATTCACTTGCATTCCTGCTAGCACTACAAAAAGCTCCGGTCTTAACGCCCCTACTACTGCTGTGCAGCCTTTCCTCAGGTTCGTAGAGTCGGGTTTCCCATTTACCCACAACAGAGGAGCCACCCCCACCAGGCAGGCGGCCATGGGTCATAACACACTCTTCACACAACAAATTCACTTTGAAGTTGACTTATTCACTCGGCCAATTGTCAGAATGTGTACGAGATACCATAAGGGCCCAATACCTCAATAGAACCTTTGTCTAAAGCTTTGATCGAAACTTCATATCCGAAACACAGGAACGATCTGACTAGAAAGTCATTAAAAACTTGATCGAAGAACCAGCGTTTATTAAAGAAGCTATATAGTCGATTACAAAAAGTACTAGTTTGAAAGGCTCGTTGGAATTGATCTGCTACTGGATTTACATTATACGCAAAAGAAGCACCTGAAGTACTAAACAGAATAGGTATTAGTTTAGTAATGGTTGGAGCAACAAACTTGGATTCGGCAAAAATCTCATTTTTTGGTAGTACGAAAGGGGAATTGGCCTAAAAATTGGATAGGGGTCAAGACGCTGTCGGGCGCTGGCGACTGACTCAAGTGCCCCCGGAACCACCCGAAATGGTCACCTATTACACGGCTCACTAACTCTGCCTGGAGTGGTGGTACCTATTATTCGTCGGCGGGGGCGGTCCGACGATACATTGATGACTTTTGGCTGGTACAACCACTCGATTGTCCACTTCTAATAAACGTAATTGTGCCAATTCCAGTTTTGAACTACCGCAGACTTGTTTCATAGTTTTCAACTGAGCGGCAGACCCAACACGACTAACAGACAAGTCGAAGATTAATTAAACTAGGAGTCTAATTTGGTAATGGGTGGTTCATTTTTCTAGTTCATTTTAAGATCGCAACTTCCTGTGCAGTTCGTGCCAGTAGTGATATCCTAATTTGGCTACCTCTCCCATTCATCAAGGCAGAACATTAGAAAGGTAAACTATTACCAAGAGAGACCGGGGAACGCTCTGCCCTTTCACCTGCAAAAGGATCCGTTACTAGAGTGCTGCGCTTCTCAGGGTCGTCTGAGTCAGAGCAACCCCGCTAGGGCGATCTAGTTACTCGGAATTTTCACTATTATTCTACAACCATTGAACCGTACTTGCTTTGTTACAGACTTGATACTGAACTGTTCACCATTCGAACATTCGCTAGCTGGCAACACAACTTTGACCACCCAAAAAAAGATCTCAAGTGATTAGGCGAGGACAGGATTCGAACTTGTAGTCTTCAGGTCATGAGCCTGATGAGTTGACCATTCCTCCACCCCGCTTCATCCATTCCCATTCCAAAAAGTCCTTCTTCAATCTGAAGGTGTGTTAAGCATATAGTCATTGTGGTTACAGACGGGTTCTGTTTCCGATTAGACTAAGAACCTTTCATCTAAGAAACCTGCTTAACTTCTCCTTCCTGTCATGTATTGGCTCTCTCTTTCCGCTGATAGAGCAGTTTGCTAGTTTGCATTCCTCTATCTGAATCTCTAACACTAACAGGCGACAATCACCAACTTCATCACTGCCTTCTTGTGACACATCGATTGGGTTCCCACCCCAGCTCTGAGTTAACTATTTCAGAGCTCTATCCCTTTCTTTCTCCCAACGCCGTTTAGCCGGGTCTAGTTTTCCTCTCACCCGGAAGGTGGCTAACTCCTTGGTCTTACGAGCCGCTTACGCTAACTCAAGCAGGTACCGGGAGGGACATCTTAGGCAGTAGAATCGAGCGGTGCCGTTCAGCGACTACATACGAGTTTATGAATCAATGAAATTTCCTCTTCTATTGTAGCGATACGAACTCAGAAGCAATAGTAAAAGAAGCTATCATCTCCGGGGGGAGTCAGATGATTGTCTGGACTGGTTCTTTTGAGGGAGGCCTATAAATTGCACGGGTCCAAGCTTGATTGCACGGGTCCAAGCTTGATTGATTGATTCTTTTAAAACTAGCTCCTGTAATCAATCTCACCATTAGCATTTTCACCATTATAATGGAAACTCAATTCTGTGGATTAAAGCCCTTCTTTAAAGAAGTCCTCTAACTAGATCAGCTAAGTAGGTAGCTTCGCTCAATTGATTCTATAACTCACCATAGCAAGGTAAGCTGCTCTGTCTGAGTCGTTACTAACAACCGAGAAGCCAGTCTCTCAGCTGATAGCTCATCGGATCATGCAGCTCCTGATCTGGTCATAGAAAGAAGTCAGTCCGAACTCAAAGCCAGTGTCTGAGCCAGCTGTCCTTAGTAGACTGGAAGCCAGATAAGGAAGTCTGGTCTAGCTCTCGAAAGTGGAAGGCAGAAAAAGGATAGCTGAAAGTGGGGAAAGTCGGGCTACTCACATTGATTTACAACCAAAAATCCTATCTTGAAAATGACATCTTCGTGAAATAGAGAAAGCCGCCCCGTCTCCAACTGAGGTCTTCTCGCCCGCTGCCAGGAAGATTCGATCCCAACGACCGCCTCGCAAGACCTCTGTACTTTTTTATTGCCTTTCCTTATTTCAATTTAAGGAAATCCACTTCTTTACTAGAGAGAACTCGATTTGAAGCTTTCATTCCTCTTCGGGTGGTTTGGTTTATCTTTATTTAGCTATTGAGCAAAAAGAGTTCGCTACCTTTCTGCGTAAATCTTGTTTTCGGGGGAAAGGCTGGGTTCGTAAGCTGCAAGAAAGGAGAGAGAGGCACTCTTTTTGGAAGTCAGTGCTTGTATTTGGTCGTCCAGTTCTTCCTATGGACTAAGGGGAGGTTTGGGGCATTCTTCACTCCTTCCCTCCTATCTTTAGCTTTGAAGCCTACGTTAGCGTAGTGGTTAGCTCCTACTCTGATTGATAGTGGGGCACTACTGCTTCAAAGCCTACTGATTGATAATCAAGAGAAGAAAAGAAGATCGACTTATTCAACTACAGCCTTCCGTCGCTCGAACGAAGAAAAGAATTTCTCAGTTCGCCGGGAAGCAGAATGCTCTGTAATTGAAGCTGAAGATAAAGAGTCAGTCTCGGCTTTCTTCTGCCGAACCGAACGAAGACAGTTTCTCTCCCCTCTGTATCTATTGCACTGATCTCTTGTCTTTCTTCATTCAGGAAAGGTGAAAGAGAGGCAATTCTCATTGTTTTGGTGCCGCCTAAAGGTTCTGTTCTTGATTTGGTTGTAAAGAACCTAACTGAAACAATTTTCTTTGCTCTCAGAAACAGGAGCAATTAGTGCTAAATAGACAAGAACTAAGTAAATCTCCACTTACTTAACCGAGTGGAGTGGACAGACCAGGCTTTAGGGAAGGGTATAGAGGGGAAGTAGAAGTGCGGGCGGTAGGGTGGTCTACGATCAGAAGATCCTTGGAAGTGCGGCTGTATAGATGTCAGGCGGTTTGGTTTCGCCTCTCAAAACTCATTTGACTGAACTAGGGCGACCAGCCGCAGCAAGGGAAGAGAGGCTTGTTCCATGTTAGCAGCTCGTCTTGTTTTCGATTTTGCCGGTCTAAGAAATGTTCAGGTCTTTGTGTGCGTGACGCCTAGCTACAAACTCTATATGATTCAGCAGGTGCCACACAGCTTTATGCATCAGCGGCATATTCGCTCTAGACGAATCAAGATGTACCTCCGTGAAACCGTCTAAACTTCCAAGGATTGGAAGATCAAACCTCGAGTGTGTTAGGATTTTCTCTCCTTCAATCCAACACTCCAAGGGGCATCTCGTAAAGGCTAAGACCACTTATTTCGCATCAACAGAAAAAAGACTGGCATCTGTAAGAGCAAAAGACCAAGATGTGCTATCTAGAGCAATCCTTCCCGCATCTATAAATTCCTTCAAACCTTAAAACAATTCTATCACACACGGCGAATCGAGTATGGAATTAGAGCTCGGGTGGGGCATCAACCACAGCACAAGTTGCGGACCTATCGAGATGCTTCCTTGCAGAACCCAACAAGGGCTGTAACTCAATAGAGTGAGTGGGAACCCTTGTAAACGCGAGCAGGAGAATAGAGATCGGTCTGTCTTGTCTTAGACTAGCCCTACTCCATCCATCTTGGCTATCTCGAGCTTATTCATCAGCTTGGGGCAGGAAGATTGATAGACACAGAAAGAGAAGATCTAGATTTCAAAGAAGAGAAGCGAAAGCCGCTCACAAATGCGAAATTGGAGAGCAGAAGCCACTCGCTTCACTAAGGGCAAGGAGCAAAAACCACTCAATTCTTTTCTTTGTGAAATTAAGGAGAGCAGCCAGCCCTTTTTTATTATATTTATTTTTTGCGGGTAGGTTAAACTTTTTCCTGAAGCATAGATGAGATTAGAGATGAAAAAGACGCTAGCATTAGCAGAAGATCATTGATCATACTTTCTTGCCTTAGCCACTATTGAGTAAGAGGGATTTCTACTTGCCTTAGATCACTATCGAGGAAGAGAAACTCATAGCACAGAAGCGATATCGAACATCACTTATTGTCATTTCTCAATTGATGAGACTTCATTTAGCTACTTAATAAGATAAGAAGATCTATAAAAAGATCAAATAACGGAAGGCGGGAGGTCGATTAGGAAAGGAGCTTTTCAAATCAAAGAATTCGTTGATTGCAAAGCCTTCTTTCAGATAAGTCGTTTAGAAAAAAACTCCTTAACTCATTAACTCAGGATCGGTAAAGGCCTTACTCTATTCCTTGTCAGGAATAGCGGCCTTAGAGCTTCTACTACTATCGGCTATCTAACTCTCGGGGAATCGGGGCGAGAGGGAGCTGCTTCGAGGAGGCGACACCCACTCGTTTTGTCCGGATCAAACTCTCCCCAAAGCAGGTAGGTGAGAAGGGCTCGGCTCCATGCAGGTCTTTCACCAACGGCTGGCACTGAATTAGCGCTTCGCGAAAGAATCGTGTGGCGCGGTGAAGGGTTCCCGTTGGGGTTCCCGGCTCTCCTGGTCTCCACCTACTTGTGGAAGAGGGGGTGAGTTGATATTAAGGTGTCAAGGCGCTCGAAGAAGGCCACAAGTGGAAGCAACCGATGCTTTGGTCATTCCAGTTGACTCCTTGCTGCCAGTCCGTGCTTGCTGTCATGCTGGCAAAAGCGGGGCTTTCGGCGGTTTTACCTACTATTGGATTTGAACCAATGACTCTCGCCGTATGAAAGCGATACTCTAACCGCTGAGTCAAGTAGGTCAAGCTGAGTCAAGTCTAGAGAAAATAGACCCTATAAGTATACGAGAAAGCCGCGCAACCAAGTTCCCCTTACTATACAAGGAGGGGGCGGACGCTAAGAAAGAGAAGCGTTATCACTTTACGGGAAATGGAAGCTGGGCTAGCACGCTAAGCTAAGATCAACCACTTGGAGAACGCGGAGCCTTTCTTTCTCGGTCGTCTGTCTTAATAAGTTAAGCGGATTCCGATTCATGTGGTCGTTCTCTGCTGCATTGGTGTTTTCACTCCCCACTCTCCACCATAACAAAATGTTTCCACTATATCTCATCAGGAGTAGTCAAAGGAAGTACGGCGGGTCCGAGTAGGAAAAAATGAACTAAGAAGTAGGGCATAGAACAATGGATCAATTCATTCAACAAGATCCGTTCGGATCAGACCAGGATGAATGGGATTGGTTTGACCTCTCGCTCGGAATTAACCCGCCGCCGACAGATGTCCCATGCCACGTTTCGTGAACAGCTATGCCCGAGAATTAATGAATTGTGATATAGCGCCGAATAAGTAACAGCTCTATTCCCGACTTGAAATATCCATAAAGGACTTTAAGGGAGATAAAATGGGGGGCCCTAAAATGCCTCGGGACGACTGCACGTTACATCATAGCAGCACGACCAAATGGAGGCGGAAAGCCGGTTGGGCGCTAGCGCTTTATATTATACTAATATAATATAATATGAATTCAATTCAGTTTAAGGGCTTTTCCTTATTAGTAAAGTTGCTCGAGGCCGGAAAATGAGAATACAATCTAGAAGATCTGGTCGAATGGTAGAAGAATCTATGGATTCGTTAGGAATCGATAGTCGTTGGCTGGACATACGAGTCACAACCGGCCGGGAAGAGGAGAGATCAACGACGGAGCTACTAGCTACTAGTTGTAAAGGAAAGGACAAGACCACCTTTCGTACATTTCTACTGGTCCAGACATTCGAATAGCGAACGAAAGACCAGGAGATTGGATCTAGAAAGCACTTCCAGCAGGGTTGACGGCTGTGTGGCCCTCATTCAGCTGGAAGTAGGAAATCAATCCCGGCACGACCGATGACTTAGTCTCCTTCTCCGCTTCGGCTCAACCACCTACCTAACCTCTTAGAAAAGATCCGATAGATAGCAGCTACCTAACTTTTAAGCCCTTCACCAATCAAGGTCTTTCATCTAGTAAGTCCTAGTACTATGTTCTCCAAGCTTGACTAATAGAATAGGCAGGCGCTTAGCTTCAACTAGTTCAGTTTGAGTCTTTCTCAGGAGTAGTTGCATTGCAAGTAGGCAGAAAATCAGTAGTGCGTTAGCTTATCTGTTCATTTTCAAACAACCCTTGTTTGTGCTCCTTTATCTTTCTAAGCCGCTCTCGCTAGCAGGGAATCTAGTTCAGCAAGGTCCATAGGGTGAGCTCGCTTGAAGCTGGGGCGCGTCTGGTGGTATCGTATATAAGATCACACGGCTGCTTTTAGGAGCGATCTGTTCATCCAACTCGAAATATCGTAAGTAAGAGAAGAAGAAGAATCTGACGCCCGAAATTCCCATGTCTTTCTTGGTTGGACCAACCGGCGAAATCAGTCTTCCTGAATTGGAAGAGCAAGAACAAGTCTCTCCATTTTTTTGGGGGAGCAGAGCAGTCAAAGAATGAAACAGATCAAATGATTGTTCTAGAATGGCTATTTCTCACAATTGCTCCTTGTGATGCAGCGGAACCATGGCAATTAGGATCTCAAGACGCAGCAACACCTATGATGCAAGGAATAATAGACTTACATCACGATATCTTTTTCTTCCTTATTCTGATTTTGGTTTTCGTATCACGGATCTTGGTTCGCGCTTTATGGCATTTCCAAAAAGAAAAAAATCCAATCCCGCAAAGGATTGTTCATGGAACTACTATCGAGATTCTTCGGACCATATTTCCTAGTATCATCCCGATGTTCATTGCTATACCATCATTTGCTCTCTTATACTCAATGGACGAGGTAGTAGTAAATCCAGCCATTACTATCAAAGCTATTGGACATCAATGGTATCGGAGTGCGCCTCTTCACGAGGGTGATTTAAGTGCAACGAAATGCCTTAAGAATATGGTTCGCGAAGCATCTGGCTTACCGGTAATCTCCCATTCCCGCCGTCGAGAGACTTAAATAACTATAGCATGCCAGAAACGGGGAGTTGAGATGGTTAGACCTATACCCCGAAATGCTCCCAGCATAGAAGCCTATGGTTCCATCTTGTTGTTGCTGGAGGTACACATCCCTCTTCTCGGTGTGGAGCGATATACGAGAAATAGATGCTCAGCCTGAAATGTCCGATAACGGCGCTGAAGTAGTGAATCTATCGGCACCATAGCTGTGGCATACAACTTTGGACCTAACGGCCGGCCCAGTAACCTTTCGGAATGGGGGATCCCCGTTGGCAACAACCACGGTAGTAGTTGCGGAACTACTGGGCCGGGAGAGGACAACCTCTTGTTCCTGCTCCTCTTTCTTCGCTTCGGGGACGGAGGTCCTACGGTAGGTAACAGCAGGTACAAGCAACTTGACCGAAGGGGACCAGCGCTTCTACTCTTCCACCGAGGAGCCGTTCGCAGCGAGAAGCAAGGGATGTCGTGAACGGTGGGAGGTCACAGAGAATTTACCTATTCATAGAGTGATCCTATGATCGATACAGGATATAGACTATCTCTTTCTTTATTCGATTCTTTTTCAGAAAAAACAAAAAAAAGAAGGGTGACTCAACTTCTCAGCTAGAGTTGGGGGTGGGACTTGTTGGCATAATGCAAGCTGGAACGCGGGAATTCGAGGTCTCATGAACTACTACTAAAAACCTACTTTTTTTCTTTTTGGACAAACGATATCAGGTCAGGTCTATGGATGGATCCAGATCTACGGGCCGGCCGGCCCCGGCCGATGAGCATAGGGAATCTATACTCGAGCGTTCAACTGGGCCCCTGACAGGATAGGTGAGGAATCACTCTTGATCTTTTTTATTGGGGCCTACAACTTCTCCGAGCCGACTAGCATCCCTTTCCACTGCGCATTTATCGAACAAAGAAGACGACTATAGGATCGAATTCGCTTTCCATGGTGAACTGGTCGTCCCATACCTTCTGCCTGTCTCATATGTGCGGAACCAGGTCTTTTTCGGTTCCAGCCCCCCCCCTCGAATACATAGGGTAGGTAGGACTGGGTGAGAAAGGGTTCCCTGTTGCCAATAAACTTTCCCCGGCCTTCGATTCCCCTTACTCATAAAGGGTCTTACGGTCGGTACTAACTAAAGAAAAAGAGTCTTCTTTCTAAGAGTAGGCGTGGAGAGCTTTTTGCGGGGAAACTTGCAAGTACAGTTTGGGGGGAGACGGGCGTCGACCCAACCTTATGAGTATTCGGACTATAACAGTTCAGATGAACAGTCACTCACTTTTGACAGTTATACGATTCCAGAAGATGATCTAGAATTGGGTCAATTACGTTTATTAGAAGTGGACAATCGAGTGGTTGTACCAGCCAAAAGTCATCTACGTATTATTGTAACATCTGCTGATGTACTTCATAGTTGGGCTGTACCTTCCTCAGGTGTCAAATGTGATGCTGTACCTGGTCGTTTAAATCAAATCTCTATTTCGGTACAACGAGAAGGAGTTTACTATGGTCAGTGCAGTGAGATTTGTGGAACTAATCATGCCTTTATGCGTGCGCCCGGAAAGATAGGCCGACTGCTGAGCCCACTCTGGCTCAGCCGCACCACCCTGGGTGCGAGCCACCCGAGAAGCAAGCTATTACAGCGAGCGGCTGGAGCAGTATGGAGCCGAGGAGCAAGGCAGTAGATAAGATAGAAGAAGGGGTCAGGCTCCCGGTGGAGCAGAGGATACGGTTAGGATAACGAACTTGAAACGCGGAGCCCGAGCGTCCGGCGAGCGAGTGGTTAGTGGCCAATAGCGCCCTAGTTGATGGCATTCCTCTCTGCGGCTGGCACTCGAGGAACCACGGGGCACTCCATACAGAGCAAACAAGTCTTAGGGATGAGACGCCCGCGCAAGGACCTCAATTCTCATTAGGAGGTCGAACCAAGGACCTATGGAAGTCGGGGCTAGCCCGTCCCCATGGGCAACGCAACAGTGTCCTGAGGGAGGAGTTTAGAGGCCTTATAGTAGCACGGACTTCTTTTTCTTTCTAGGTCATGCGAAGGGGGCCAGTCCAAGATCGTACTGTTCCTCTACAAAGACAACAGACGCTCTCAACGGCTAGGCGCCACTCTCTTTCTGAGTTATTCCAGCTTCTTCATGATTTCGTGCCGCGGTGAACAAACAAAACAAAAAAGAGGGCCATCTCAGCGGAAGGAGAAGGACCTGCAACGGCAGAGACTACTGACCCTATTCTTGTTCCTAGCCGTCTTTTACGAGTCCGGAAAGCCTCCTCAGAGGGATCCTCAAAATAGAATAGAGAAGGGCGGGCAGGGCTCCCGCAAGAGCCTCCCCCCTCTTCCCGGTCAAGATAGATGGGAAGGAGCCCTATCAAGGCCATAAACAGTCTCTTTATTTATGTACGTACACCTTTGTTTCAGGGTGGGGCCGCCCTTCCTCCTGCTAATCCGGCCATTTCCGAACCTGTCTTTCTCATCCCATTCAATGGAGGACTTTTCAATTCTTGCGATTCCCAGCCCCCTTAGCTTATTATTTTATATATATCTATATTATTATTTTATATATATCTATATATATTATTTATAAAGGGTTCCGCTCGGCTAAATAGGCTCAATGATCTCTTTCTTCGCTTCGATAGGCCGGTACGGCGCTCCGCGTGGTTATATTCATACATGTTCCGACTCGCCGGTCATTATGGATCTAGTGGCATGGCGGGGCAAAAGAAAGGGGGAGGGGGAAGCAACTACGAAGCTTCGTAGACTCGACAAGTCGCTCCGCTTATAGAATATAATGAAGCAAGCTAGCGCCTCTCCTAGTAGCGAAGGAAAGGGTCAGGAAAGGAGCAGAGAAGGGGTTGGATTTCACCTATGATCAGATCAGTGGGCAACCATAGTTGACTTTTTTCGTAGTGTTGTTAACGTTGTTGAAAGCTCATTACTTATTTAAGTAGGCCTCGCCTTTCGGAGCTGCTCCCAGCTCACACTATGGTGGAGGAGGTGCCGTGAAGATCTAGGAGTGTGAGCAGTACGAGCTGAAAGGCTCCCATACTGTTTGGAGGGCAGGGGGCATAGATGCCAAACAAACCTGACCCCTATCTATCGTCGTAGAAGCTGTTCCTAGGAAAGATTATGGTTCTCGGGTATCCAATCAATTAATCCCCCAAACCGGGGAAGCTTAAGCGGAAATGAAAGGGTAGGGTGAGGGAAAAGAAAAGGGGGGAAGCAACTCAATTTAAGGCTTCGCTCCCAGATCGCTTCGTGAGCTCATTTAGTAGACAGCGAGTGTGCGCCCCTTTAGAGAAGAGATAGGGGCGAGTACTACACGAGCTCGTAAGTAAAGTACGGAACGAGCCTTGTCTACGAAGCAGAGCGACCTCGTCTTGCTTGCTTCTGGCGAAGCTTCTCGCACTGGATAATAGGCATGGCAGGAATACGACTTTTTAGGTCGACCACTACACTACATAGAAGCGATAGCGAAGCCAAGCCGTATAAAGGCGAGCAGCCCTTATAGCAATAACAAACGGCCTACTTATAGCCCTTCCCAATTTCCAGTAGTAAAGTTTAAGCAGGATAACCCCCTCTCTATTCTTCTCTTCATGTATGTGGGCTGCCTGCCCCGTCCCGAATAGACGAACAGGAACAAGCTGAAGAAGCGAGAGAGATTTGAGATTCCGTAAGTAAATGATACTTTCTGTTTTGTCGAGAGGAAGGACCAAAATGCCTAAACAAGACAAGAACCAACTATATGCTTAACACAAACAGGTCCTCCCTCTAGCACACGGGGATCGGCCCTACGCACCGGGGACGAAGCGTAGAGGTCACTTTAGCTTGTTGTACCGGAGTGGTTCATCGTCAAAAGAACAACAATGGCTTGTAGCATTTCCTATTGATTTGTCTAGGGGATGGGATGTAAAAGAAGGCTTTATCGTCTAAAGGCAGGGGTGAGCTTTCTCACTATACCTCGCTCTTCTTTTATCCCGCCTGGTTTCTTATTCCTGTTACGTAAATTTCGTACGTAGACAGTTAGTTGCTCTGACTAGTTTTTTAGTGCAAAAAAGGACCAACGACGACCCTATCCTAAAGGAGAAGAAGGAGTAGGAGCAGAGCGGAGAATCTTTTTTGATTCCAGCCGAGAAGACTAGTAAAAGGAAGGATCAAGAATGTTATATATTTCAGGAGCTAGATCAGTTGCCGATGAACAAGTCAGAATTGCCTCAACAAAAATAGATGGAATTGGGCCTAAAAAAGCCATTCTGGTTCGTTATCGATTAGGTATCAGTGGGAACATAAAGATAAAAGAATTAACTAAGTATCAGATCGACCAAATTGAACAAATGATAGGTCAAGATCATGTTGTTCATTGGGAATTGAAGAGGGGAGAACGAGCAGACATCGAACGATTCATTTCTATTTCTTGTTATCGTGGAATTCGTCATCAAGATGGATCACCCTTACGCGGTCAACGAACTCATACTAATGCTAGGACTTGTCGCAAGCAAATTCGGAAATAAAAGAAGTCTACCGAAAGCCTTGGTACTTGTCTGATCAATCACACTGATAGCTTCAATAGTTCACTGAAATTTTGATTTGGGGATTTCACCGGTTACTAATCCAGTATCGGTATAGTAGGCCTCCTTGGCCACTCCACTAGTGGCTCGGCTTCGCCCTAGAAGCTACTGCTTACGCCTCTCTAGGCTTCGCTATCGCTCATGACTGGTATATGGATCTCTCTATGTAGTGGTGGCCTTCTAGAAGCTTCGCCAGAAGCGACTAGTCGCTTCCCGAATGCCCCTTTCCTTCGCTACTAGGAGAGTCGCTAGCTTGCTTGCATTCTAGAAACGGTAGCTTCCGCGCCCTTCCTGCCTACTGAAATAGATGTGAATGATCGTGACAGCTCTCAAAATCCTATTCAGTCTGATTAGATATGTCACTGAAAGAAAGTGATTCTGTTCCCTCTCTTTTTTTTTAGGATTCCGAGGATGGGCCGGCCCATCCTAACATCATTTATGAGGAGCCGGACGACAAAGCCTCCTCCTCAGATAAAGATGTCTCCGACGCAACTCTCCCGGCAATCAAAACTTTCTCTATTTATATTTTTGTTTTTTGGCGGGTTCGGTCAGGAGGGACAAAAGAGGGATGCTTTCTATCAGTCAAAAGCAGATACCGCCCCCCATGCTCCTACGGTCCACTTACCGAGGAATAGAAAGGAAGGACCCGGGGCCAGAGCAAGTTGGGTTGGGGTATAGAGCCGTAAGCGCGGTGGGGGGTGACAAAGGACGTGCTCGTACGGTTCATATAAGGAAATGAAAAAGTCATTGATTGTTGGGAACTTTCACTCCTCTATATTCGAAATATGCCTTTCTAGGAGCATTACGATCTGCAGCTCAAATGGTCTCTTATGAAGTCTCTATTGGTCTTATTCTTATTGTGCGCCTTGTGAGCGCGTTTGGATCCGCGAAGGAAATCGCTCGGATGTTCCCCTAACCCAACCCGGGAACGGACCGGAGGGAACCGCAGCATGGGGAATGTCCGCGTCTCGTCGCAAGGCTCATTTTGAGTTGTGGGTCATAGGGCGGGCAGCTTTTTCTGATCAAGGGCCGGGGCACAAGGGTCCTAGTACTATCCAGGTGCGAAGAAGCCCGGAGGTGACTGCAATGAGCAGAAATCTCACTCACCGGCCTAAACGACGAGCAAACACTCGAACGTGAGAGCAAGGGATCACCCAACGAATGGACGAGCTCAAAGGGGGGAGGAGAGAGGGGGGGCAAGAACCATGTTTTCAGAGAAGTGGCGGTCCGAATCTTATCTGAACTGCGAGAATAACTGACTAAGCCGTGCCATAAGGGGTCATTCTCCAAACGGGACGGGACCAAGCCTTTAGGTTGTTAAAGTAGGTTGGGTGACAGATCGGCCATAGGAGTACTCCGGGATATAAACCAGGGCAACAAAAGTGGAGCATACGGCGATGCCGCCCGTTTTCGTTTCGTGGGAGTCCCCGGCAGAGGAAAGGGCTGTAGGTGATGGCGCGTTCTGCTTCTTATCTAGAGAGGGGCGCTGAAATCCTTTCTATGGGCTCGTGCGTGGCAGCTGGTATAGATGAATAAAGGCGGACCGCTTGAACGGGACCTATTCTCTTAATATAATAGGCGGCAAAGCGGAATAGAAAAGCACGGACGAGCCACATGCAGGGAAACTTGCACGTGTGGTTCTGGCCGGGGACCCCGGTATACTGTACTAATATGTGTAGGTCCCCGTAATTCGAGTGAGATTGTCATGGCGCAAAAGCAGATATGGTCCGGTATTCCCTTGTTCCCTGTATTGGTTATGTTCTTTATTTCTTGTCTAGCAGAAACTAATCGAGCTCCGTTTGATCTCCCAGAAGCGGAAGCTGAATCAGTTGCAGGCTATAATGTAGAATATGCGCGGGATGCGATCCTTAATAGTTCACTGTTGGCGGAAGCCAATGTCCCGGGGTCCCGGGGACTCATTCTGACTGAAACAAGGGGCGGGTCTTTACCAACTTAAAAATCTGCTATTTTAGGGAAGCCAAAAAACGTGAGCGCCTAGCGCGAGCCTTATTGAAAAGGCCCTTTACTAAAAACATAGAAGGTAAGGCCGGCTTTCGAGCTGTAGCTTTACAACCATAGGGCTTAGATCGGCCCTTCTTATTATATTAGTAAGATAGGTTGCTTGAGCGCATTTTGACCCTTTCTATTAGTAAGGTTGTCGTATCGATCAAGGCGAAACTTGAGTTTGATTGCAGGGCGCGCGTTAGCGCTTTACTAATAAGATAGAAGGGGCTTTTCTTGTTTAGTAAAGTCTCGCTTTTTGATAGGAGTAGGTGCGGCAGGGCACTCTTCATTCGAAACTAATGAATGTCAGGTCGGGGCTTTCTGCCTTGTTATCAAAAAGGGGGTTGGGTAAAGCAAACTCCCTCCTTGGACGAGCACGGGCTTAGTCAAGTAGAACCGGGTTGCGCTGCTGGATGCTCCGATCGAAAAGAAATCAGTGGGGCCATGCCGGTACGACTGAATATGCGTTAGAAAGGTCAATCCCTCCCCTACGACACAAAAAAAAGCGGGCCGAACTTCTAACAGCCCGCCCGCTTCCATAGAACAATATCGTGGCAACGTAGACCTAAGTGAAGTGGTCATATTGGATCCTTGGGAACCATCACAAGTACGGCCGACATCTATTTATTTAAACGAGAATGCCGTGTCGTCCAGCGGAGCCTAGAAGAAGATGACTCGCGCAGACAGCTGACTCCTTTTCAATAGAAAAGAATAGCCAAACCAGCCCAGCTGGCTGGTCAATCTCAGAAAGAAGATAGGCCGGCAAACCGGAGACGTACGACCACGGTCCCGACCTTACCAGCACCGGGGGTGTACTAATCAATGAACCCCCGAAACCTACTTTCTTTTCTGACAAAATCAACCAAGCCTAACCGGTCACGACATGTTGTTGATATTGATTGAGTTGGAGGGACTTTCGATTACTTCATCCATCCATAAACCTAGACCCCGATAACCTTCGTAACCAAAGCGTCACGACAACATCCAAAGGTCACCCTTGGATTCTTAGGGGGGCAAGGAAGAGGCTGTTATGTTAGTTGTAGCGCGCCTTCCCTCTTTATAACACTTCGGAAAGATTTTTCAGTCTTTTCTTATGATGACCTGGTCGAGAGAGTACGATACATCGGTGTAAAAGATTGATCCCTTTGGATCTTGGTCCATGATGGCCTTTTGATTAATAGAACTGGAAGAGGAGGAAAAGAAATAGCTTATGATGACCATCTATTTGAGTCGATCATTTCGTAGATCTAATTCAAGTTTTTTTTGATGCAGTGGAAAGGCCTTAAAATCTGAAGTTTGACGCTTAAAGGAAGAAATGTTCTTGGTGGATGCAGGACTTGCGACCGCCAGAATGAGTATGCAGGATGCGCCTAAAGGAGTTCCAATCAACCGAGCCACCAGGTTTGAGAATAAGGTGGGATCCCTGGATCTAGTGGCCAGCGAATCACTGATCAAAAAGCAGATTTTTTTTAGATTCTTCATGGATCTAGTGACCGGTGAATCATTGATCAAAGAGCGAGCTGCCGCCAGGTTTAATGATTTGGTGGGATCCTGTAGTGGCTGGTGAACCGCTTCTTCTTCTTCCACGAAGATTCACACAAAACCGAGCTTGGATGGAACTGAACAAGATTTGGCGAACGGGTCAAAGGCTTTTTTATTGATAAAGTAAAAGGAGGTTATTCAGTAGCCATCGCGGGTTTCATTACTTTTATTCCATTCTGTCTTCTCATAAGAAGAGGAAGGATATCGAATGATCAATTCACCATTGAGAGCATTAAGCCCAAAAGGACGAATATTGTGGTGTTCTAACAGCAGCAGTCAAACGGGGGCGTGAATGCGAGATGCCAGCGGAAAAGAAAAGGATAGAAGCTGGAGACTGGCCTATATTCCTACTAATGTGATCCCCATTACTTCAAATATGTTCTACACTACGATATATTGCTCTGATGTTTTTACAATTATCTTTTTTGAAGCAGATAGTTCACAGTGCTCATTCTATCGATACTGGGAAATAAAAAAAAATAATGTTTACACTCAATTTTCATTACGAAGATGTATCACGTCAGGATCCGTTGCTCAAACCGAATCACGCCAACGTTATGGAAGTTCCTGGATCGTGTAAAATAAGAGTAGTACCAAAGGCAGCACCTTCTGATTTCATAATCAAAAATGGAAAATTGGCTATGGAGATTCCGTGCGGTCAGAAATTAATACAGACACAAAGGGCTTCGACAGGAAAGTCGTTTCGATCCAATCCATTCTTGGGGTCAAATAAAGACAAAAAAGGATATGTAAGTGACCTAGCACGGCAAAGCACTCTCCGAGGGCATGGAATGTCTCATTTTTTGGTAAGAATCTCCGCAGTAATGTCTCTGTTAGATTTTCCGGTCGAAATACGGGAAAAGTCCATTCAATTCTTGATGGAAATGGAGTTTTGCGAATTCTCCCCGGAACTGGAAGATCATTTCGAGATCTTCGAACATATTCGAGGGTTCAATGTCACTATTGTAACTTCGGCCAACACACAAGATGAGACTTTACCACCGTGGAGCGGCTTTTTTCAAAAAGATGAGGGGGAAAGTCAGTAAGATGTCGGAGAAGCAAAATATACGAGATCACAAACGTAGATTGCTCGCGGCTAAGTATGAATTGAGACGAAAGCTTTATCAATTTGTAAAGATACCGATCGATCTAGTGATATATCGTCTTGGTAGCATCAAACCAATAGAACAAGGGTTAGCTCTGCAGCTGGTCTACAAGCAAGGTAAGTAGGTCCATGCGACCGGACCCGGATGTACCCTTTAGCCGCGAGGGGAACCGGGTAAACAAAGTCGCGATCAGAATGAATGGTAGTTCGCTGGGCCTGTCTTTTGCTCCCAGAGGTGCTGGTTCGAATCCAGTTTGTGACAACCACAAAGCCTTTGATCATAGAATATCTCGGGACCCCCGCTGGTAAGGGGCTCTGGCAGCTGCACTTTTTTTTTATGATGCATCGAATGCTTCCTCTGCTTTCAGTAAAAATAAAAAATATTCAAAAGAAAAAAGATTCTCGAGGCACTCTTTCTCTTATAGCGCTCTTTCCTTCCCTTCGAGCTAGCCGGAAGAAATCCATTTCTTTTATCTGTAAGAGAAAAGGCGCTTATTCCATGAAATAGGAGCGCGGCGGAGTCATGAACAAACAAGAATAGCCACTTCCTTATCTACGCTATTGACTTTCCTCCCCCCGTGGGAAGTAGCAAGAGCCTTTATCTAATCTACTATTGAACCATCTCACCTGAAAAAGTCAGTCGCTACCTTAAGGCATGCCTTGACTCCACTCGATGGGACTTGCTTTCATAAAGATTTTTTCTTATTTACTTTATTTACTCGCCTTTACTTTAGCAGATATCTTGTTTGTATAAGTAAAAGAGGATAAGACCACCGTTTGCCACATTTGCTGATGAAACAAGATAAAGAACGGGTTCTCCCTACTTGCATTGAGCGGGATGCTGCTTTCTTCTCTGTTTTCGAGATCGATTGACTTCCATTGACCTAGATGGGAGTTGTCTTCTTCGATAGCGGGTTCTACATCCGGCATCCCTCTTTATTTCCGGGAGAATGTAGCCGATTTCCTTAGTAAGCTGGGACCTGTCCAATTGCTAGTTTGGCTGGAGTTGTTCGTTTCGAAATGCTAGGTTGACATAGAAGAATCCGAAAGGAGATGCATTGAAGAAATGTCAGGGCTGTTCCGCTAGTTGGATAGGCGACTTCTCAATCTTGGAAGAGCATCTTGCAAGGGTTAGAGGTTTTGAAGGATGAGCTGGTATGGAAGATAGAAAGCCACGTTTGTACTCGTGACTTAGTGGATCGAAACAACCAGTAGAGATTTCGGATCTTATTATACGTGACCCCGAGCCCCAATTCAGATCTTCTTTCCTGGTAACTGCCGCTTCGATCAAGCGTTAAACTACTACTTATGGCTTCGGTCGAGAAAGGTATGGGTCGGTAGGATAATGCTAGGGAAATTAGATCCACTGTCTCTACTCCCACCTATCCCGCTTAAGGTTATATGGATGAAGCGGGTCCACCACCTGGAAGAGTATTGAGATTTCTTGCTTTGAAGTGGGATTGTAGTTAATCGATTAGCTAGTAGGCTAAGGTCTAAGCACTAAGGGAACAAGGGGCTAGCCTCAAAACCCTAACACTAAGCTAAGTGAACGACCAGCAGCTAATCGACTAAGTGGATTAGGATTGTTAGTGAGTGAAGGAAGCTCTGGGAAAGCTTACGAACGGGTATCCTTTGATTCCCTTTACAGTGGGAAGGAAGAAGCGTAGCGGGACGGGAGGAGTTAATACCCGGTTAGCCCCTCGCTTTATGGCTTAGAAGAGTAGCTGGCATTGGCTCTTTGCTTTAGGGACAGTCGATCAAGGGGATGACGGAAGATGGCATCAAATCCACGGCGTAAAGGCTTGGATGACTTTATTTAGGCCATGGCACTCTTTTCAATGGCAAGGACAGCTTTTGTCGTTTTTTGACTAAAGACATTCAATTTCGATCATTACTCCAGATTCCGTAATCCGACGTGAACTTGCACGACTGAGCTGCGCTGCGTTTGCCTAGCTGGGTGAAGGACGTAAAGGAAGAGGGCCGGCAAGTTACTTCTTTTTGATTCCCAGATGCATTGAAATAACAAATAAGCATAAGCAGTAAGCAGCGAGGATCACAGAGAGAAGGTGATTCACGGTGAAGTATTAATGGGAGACCAACTCCGGGTACTGGTAATAGACTTTCTTACAGGTCTCATATCCGAAGCTCGAGTAAAAGTGGGAGGAATTGCTTTCGAAGTTCTTCTAGTTCGACGAGAGCCAGATATTTGTTATATCCATGTTTATCTTACTATACTACTTTATATTAGATATTCAAAGATGGTCACTCTATTCTTTTAGCTATTCACTCACTGCACACTAATAGAATCTAAACACTTTCAAAGTGTGGTGGATTTCGTATTAAAGGTAGGTTGGCTGCGCTTGGGTCTCCTTCTCTTGTGTGCGTCTTAACTATTTCTTATTGAAAGGACAGGATCAGTATGACCTCTGGCTCAAGGCCCTTAGGCTGAGCCCATTCATTCCATCCAGCCTCTCCCGAGCTCTAGCTCTTTCATTCCTCTCCTTAACAGTCGAGCTCTTACTATTATCATAGAGGAGAGAGCCTAGAACTGCCCACTTGAATAGAGGTTACAGCCTACTGTAATAGAGGATACATCACCTACCGATTCTCATATGGTATCAACTCTATCTTGAAAAGCTGGTAGTCTTTCTACGGAACGCTCCTAGGCAAATTCTTTCAACGGAAGGATCCAAGTCTAACTTCTCTTACGATATTCTCGACCTAAAGTCCAACACTCGAACAGGACATGAATGGGATGAGGTCTCTTTTACTTCAGTCTCGAGAGCGTATTCCATAAGAGTCTGGTAAAACAGGCTATAGCTCAATTGTGTAACCGAATGGGAATTGTATTAACAACAAGTCAAAAGGTAAATTGGGTATTTATTAATAGGCTCGGGTTTAATCATTCTTTTTAGGATGAAGAATGATATAGGGTATGGAGCTTCTGACTTTCACCGAAGGTCATCGTCAAACAAGGCAGCTGAGACATGCATACATGGCCGTAACGACGGAATAGACATCCACGCTCGTACATATCCTCATTCGAGTATATCCTAAGGTTAGTTATCAGGAAAGAGAAGTAAAATTGTTGTTAAAATAAAAATATCAAAACAAATAGATTAAAGCCAACAAATAAGGTGTGGTTGCTAGTAACTTTTCCCGACCGTTCCATGACAAAGTCTCGAACATATAAACAAACGCCTCGATCATAGAAATGACAAAGACAACCTATGTTGGCATTCCTATAACGGTTAACTTCCCTTACATCCCGAACTTTTACATACTTTTACAAAATAAGTGGCGATATCGGCCACTTTTTACAACACTTTACATCGTTGATTTTTTGTACGTATCAACGAATAATCGATCCTTTCAAATAATCTTTTCGGTATAAGTTCAATGAACCGACTATCTTTCTTTTCAACATCTCTTTTTTTTTGCTTGCCAATAATACATCATAAATCTCGGTGTAATTCACCGTCTTTACTATCATCATTTGTCCGGCTGATTCTTCCTTTTAACTTTTCTTCTTCGGACATAACATATAATCGCGAAAGTAGCAAAATACACGAGCTACAAAATATTCCCATTGCATTGTGCAATTTTCCCGACCTTTACAGATATAGAGAAATTTCACTTTGATGCAGGAACTACAAGACTTTACATGAAAGCAACTAGCAACATTGATTAAAATAGTCTTTAATCTACACGATAGGCTAAGGTGTAAAGGTGAAACGAAACAATTTTAATTGGTGTGGAAAAAGAAAGGAATGGCTCAGCAAGTTTTTCTAAGGGTATCTTTACTCTAAAAGTGAGAGTAAGCAAAAGGGTTACACGAACCAGTGTAGTTAGTTAATTTTACGACATGTAGGCTATTTGGTTTAATCCTAGAAATTTATCAGTTGAACATGTTCATCCATCTAAGTCCATAGTACTCATCATTGCGGTCTCGAGTGATATACCAGGCCAAGTTCTAAAGTCCACTACATCACTGGCACACTCATAATTTTGTAGAATTTTTAGTAGACAATTGGAAACGGAATAAGCTTAATTCTCACAATATGTACTAGTGATTTTTACAAAAATCATGTTAATTTTTTTTTAAATTTAGACTATTTTTAAGCACTTTTAAGCACGTAGCATGTTATTTTATAAAAAGGAGGACAAGTACGTTCTAATTCTCCATCTCTCCACTTAAATTATACAACGTCCTCGTTGTATAGATAGAACAGTTAAATAATCTGGGAAATAGAATTAGAACGAGGAAACTCCCATGATATTTTGCTCCGGATGATTCTACATTTCGAGTATTTGAGCAAAAAGTGTGTTGAACAACCGTCTTAATTTCAAGACTCTTAACAAATCAGATTTCCCATATTTATAAATACTCCCACCAACTTGTCGCTTCTCTCAAAGGTTCTTTATCAAATAAGAAAACAAGTGCAACTCCATCTCTGGTGTATTCGTTAAAATACAGCAAACTAAAACTAAATACTGTACAGGAAGTCAATACGTCGTATCCATACCCCAGGATACGCCGTATTGATACTTGTATACGTTGTATTCATTTAATGAATACGTCTTATAGACTGTGCTGAAAATAAAGACTGGATAACGTCCAGATAGTCAATACGCCGTATCCATGGGGTTTGGATACGCCGTATAGACAGTCTGGGAAGACAGACTCGATAACAAATTAAAATCATTACATCCGGGTTGTCCAGGCAAGCACTATTTGTTTACAGAAAATATTTTAAGTAGACCTTATCCTAATTTTAATCATCATCCTTATAAAACAACATTGGTCGAACGGGATTCAACTGGCACATACAAGTTTTAGTTTTAAAAATTTTATTAGATGTATCATGACTTATTTCCGAAAGCTTATTTGACCCTTGTGCATTGATATTTATTACATCATGTATTGGTGTGACAGACATATCCCCCGAAGGTCGCTTAATATCGATTTATTATTGTTCCGTTATCTGATTTTAAAATCATCAGATAATTAACGTTTAAAAGAAAATAAATCATTAAAGTATAAAACGTTTTGTTCATCTTCATCACATTCGGAAAATGATATTTCTTCTTTCAAATCAAATTCATCAATATGTCGAGGACTTATAGTAGGTTCAATTAAGAGATCTAATTTAGACGTTAGATGTTAGATATTAGAAAAAGACTCGGTCACCCCATGTATTTTACTGTTCTTTATAGCTCGTAGTTTAATAGTTAATAGTACGTTTTTCGGTCTTAAGTCGGGTACGAATACCCGGTATATTGTAAGTACTATATATAGCCTCTTCCAACTTTGGAAGAGGCAAGCTAGTTCATAAATTCATTTACAAAAGAAACACTTTCTCTCTCTAGAATATATTCTCTCTAGTGTTTCTCTCTCTAGAAACTAGCCAGATCCAAGAATCGACCCCGTGTTATGATATAGGATATACCACAATTGGTATCAGAGCTAATGGGATGATTAGATCGTGTGTATGTGCGATTTCTTGCTCGATTTAGATCAAAAAGTGTACCTTTGAAGTGTTCTAGCTCGTTTTTTTAAGAACTCCGAATTTTGTTGTTGGAAATGATAAAGTTTGGGTGTTTCTAGTTGCTATTACCTTGTGGTACTGAGTTGTGCAAAAGAAATCAAGCAAAATCGTTCAAAAGGGTGATTTATAGGTGATTTTGTGTGAAAAACGTCGTTGTTCTTTCTTGGAGGTTCCAGAATTACTTCACTGCGGTTTGCCTGAAAAATAGTTATTTTATTAATTAGGTACAAACCCTCTGACACACGCGGTTGCTTAGGTGGCGGGTTGCTCAAGCGGCGAGTTGTTACTAAGCAGCGGTTTGCTTACCAGCGATTTGGTTCGGTGGCGAGTTGCTCCAGCGGCGAGTTGTTACTAAGCAGCGGTTTGCTTAAAAGCGGTTTGAACAGGTTATCACGGGTTAGAATATTTGTATTGTAGCGAATATCTTAAGGAAACTCTGGCGGTTTGAAAACTCAACGGCGGTTTGATTCTAAAATAATCTTGCGCGCGGGTTTGCTTGGCACGAGTTTGTGTTCGCGAGTTGCCCATAATATTTCACTAGCGAGTTGCCCCTTAATTCCTCGCGGCGGGTTGCTTGGCAGCGAGTTGTGTTCGGCGAGTTGCCTTAAAATTCCACCGGCGGGTTGCTTATTTCTTTGCAGCGGTTTGATAGCCTTTGGTGTCGGGTTGAGCTTCTGTCTTGGAAATTTGAAATATTTCAAACTCGGGATTTAATATCACTAAAACAAAATACGAATACGTTAACCTCACCACTTTTAACGTACACTCACTAACATTGATCGATTCAAACCATATCAAATCAAAATACATACAAGGATGTCCAGTATGCAAGAAGACATCCAGTGTGCCGGTTCAGATTACCGCCCACCCAATGCTAGATAGAACAGACTTTGAAACTTGGCAACAACGTATACGTCTGTACTGTCAGAAAGGATAATGGAGAGAATATTTATAGAATTCCATTAGAAGAAGACCAATTCAGATGGGAACCGGTCTCAGATGTTATTACTGGAGGAGCTGAGGTAGCAGTTACAACAAGGTCCAGTACGTGCTAGAGGTCTCTTAACCGACCTTTCAGCTGAAAAAAGGAAAAGGTATAAACTGACATTCGTGCACCCATAATACTACTTCAGTATACCAAGGACAATCTACTCACTCATCAATCACTATACTAACGCCAAAGACATTTGGGAAAACGTGAAGATGATTCTGGAAGGTTCTGAGTTAACAAAAGACGACCGAGAATACCAGTTATACGATGAATTTGAACACTTCCGTCAAATCAAAGGAGAAAACATTCAAGGATACTACGTTAGGTTTACGAAGCTCATTAAATGACATGAGAAACATCAAGGATTGACCATGTCCAGGATGCAGCTTAACTCAATTTGTGAAACAACATGTTTGCCTTAGTATAGTAGATTCATAACGGAATCAAACTTAACAAGGGTTGAAAGAGTTCAAAAAGTGATTCAGTTGTATGCCTACTTAAAGCAACATGTGGTGCATGCTATGAAAACGAATTAGTGATGGAAAGGTTCGGTCAACCAAATAATGAATCCTTTTTTTTTTTTTGGCACTTGTGTCCGGACTCCTCAGTTTTCAGGCAGTAGCCAACGCCATCATCACAGACAAAAGAACATCTCCTGCTGACCAACTTCAAATGGACTCAGGAAAGTTCTTACACCACAGAAAACATGATTGAAAGTATTATCTAACACTCATGCCCTCCTCACTCATCGAACAAATCACATCTTCCTCAAACTACAATCAACTAGCGAGCTTCATCTAATGCCAAGAATAAAGCTATGGTTTCAGACGGGAAAGTTGTGGTTCAAGATGTCCGTGGAAGATACAATGTGCGAATAATCAAGGAGACCATTTCAGAGAAAACAAGGCAAGAGCAATGAGTGTAGCTGGTAATGTAGAGGACAGAACAAGGAGGCATGATTAATCCTGTCAAGCCGAAACCCCATCAAGTGCTAAACTGTAACGACTATGCACATTGCACATGAATGTCCAAAGGCCAAGCGACTCTAGATTCAACTACTTTCAAGGACAAGATTGCAACAAATGCAAGCTAGAGAGTAGCGTACTGGATTAAGAACAACGTTGTTTCTTGCAGGGAACAGTTACCAACGATTGATTGATGACGTGGATGATTCAACCGAGAATGAATTGCCACTCCAATGTGGACCATATTTTTTGAAGCCTATGAATGTGATGCATTCGACTCGATGTTGATGGGAGGGTCCCACTTCACAGACCATGTTCATGGCGAGCCTCACAACCTGAAAGATCCAATCTACAATAAGCCGGGCCATCATATGACTCGAATGATCCATTTGAGGTACAAGATCATTATGCTTTTAGATCATATGGATGAGTATCATGAAGTACACGAGATGCAAAACGATGTACAACACAACTACGTTGTTGACTCTGATGCTGACTATACGAGTGATAGTAATATTATTCCGTATGATCAGTATGTGGAAGACAACACAGAACGTGTTGTACAATGTAATGCATCTTCTGTACGAAATGATGCACTAATGTCTATTCTTGATGAAATGCCATAACAGGTGTACAAAGTAATTACGAATAAGCCAGACATGGGTAAAGACTGACTCAGTGACCTCTGAACTTTGCTAGATATAATGAACTAGGTCGGAGATCGGATTGTGTTGGCAAATGAAAAACGTGCAAAGTTTTGAATTAACTGATAGAGAACGGAAAATTATGAACAAAATGAGAAAATTCATCTCGACCGAAACAGAAGGAAACTTTTTTAAAATCTGAACTTCATTCAGCACAAATACTCCTTTAGTCTACAGTTGACCATTTATAATGTCAAAGACAAAAGAAGAAACACTTTGAAAAGGATTTTAAACAAAAGGAAGACAAATTCCATGAAGAGTTTTTGACTTAAAGAATCAAAAGATAAGATTGAAGATAGATTATACAACAGGGTCAGTCGTTTCAAAACAGTTCACAAGTTGTGTCAACCAAACATTTTATATGATTAGCACAAGGTAGCAATACTACAAAAAATCCCGTATGTCCCTCGCTCGATTCAAAGCAAGCTCAGTCTGCTCTTTGTAAAATGGGCGTGTACTTGTCACGACCAATAATAACCCACCGTCATACATTGACCAAGGATACACGTGAGATAGCTGAGATAACTAGGAAAAGAATGCTGTTGAAAATGCAAAGCCCTCTATGTGTGGAAAATAAAGTTAGGATTTTTCCCCCCGATTACTCGAAAGATAACTTTCTTGCAACCTTTGCTCCCCAAAGAAATCTGACCCCAGAACATATATTTTGGTCCATAGATGACAACAACAAAAAAAGGCTGAGACCTTTTAGCTCCAAAACCAATTTCAGCGTTGACTGTATCCACCCAATACTCCTGTCAAGCATGTCCCCCAGAAATTCTTCCCAACTAAAAGTCAAGTGAAGATTAATCTTTATGTACTCACACAACTTTTTACTGAATTTGACAAAACTTGCAAAACTAGAATCACCCCCATCAGGTCTTACAGAGGGGGAAAGAGGTTTTGAGCAAACGAAAAGATGTTACCTCACTGAAGTTATTCCATTTTTCAAAACTCTTAAAGAACACTTTTGGAGTACAAACGCCCTCTTTAAAGAGTAAAGAAATGGAAGAAATTTTTGATCAAATGAATAACGAAGTGGACAAGAATTCTGTAGACAAGCAATGTGCTGAAATTGAAAAGAAAAACCTTCTCATTGAAAATGAGAATCTGATTGTTAATTGTTTGTCGACTCAACTGCTGTATGATGTGGCAAAATCACGTTGTCTAGATCTTGAAGCTGACGTGTCTAAAGTTCATGATGAGTCAAAACTTATTTCAAAACTTGAAAGGGAATACCTAAATTTGCAATTAAAGTATCAACATCTTCAAGAAAGTTTTGATAATAAAAAGTCACAAGCATCACAGGAAGCTCCTGATTTTAGATCATTCTTTAAAATCAAGAACCTCGAACATCAGATTCAAGAAAAGGATAACGTGATTGGACACTTGAAAGATCTAGTCGCTAATGTGAATGACAGAAGTCGTGAGCCTTATAGTGCTGTAGATGTCACTGCTCTTATTGAACAAAATGATTGCGATAGATTAGAACTAGAAAAGGTCAAACAACATTACAAGGAATTGTTTGACTCAATTAAGATCTTGCGTGCTCACACAAGTGAAAAGACATCTACCATGTTGAATGAGATTGAGAGTCTAAAAGCTCAATTGCGAAGCAAAGAGCCTTGTTTCACTAGTGACTATGTCAAACCAAAAGTTCTTGCTCCTGGCATGTATGCCATTGACGTAAAACCCATCCCTCATCCCCTTAAGAACAATAGGAGTGCTCATTTAAACTATATCGGCCATCTTAAGGAGAGTGTAGAAACGGTTAGGGAGATTGTAGAGGAAGCTAGAGTAGTTAAGCCACTGGATAGTTCACTTACACACTGCTGATAACACTAAGTTATCTCAGGAATTGTTAAATGTGTGATTGCACTTGCCCAAAAAGTTTCAATGAAAAAATAACAAGGCCCCCTACCCCGTTACTAGGAAAAAGCAAGTTACTTTATGCTAAAACCAGGACCTTCTTCTAGCACACACAGAAACACAAAGTGCACCAGAGAGTTCAACTGACTAATATCCCAGTGCTTCCCTCTAAGGAGTTAACGATTCCACTGAAGCAAGCGGTCCCAAGCCAAAAGCAATACAAAAGAAAAATAGGATCCTCCTGCTAAGAGGAAGGAGAATAAGAAGAGTAGAAGTACGCCTTAGGACAAATAGAGTCAGTTTGGACAAAAGTGAATCGGTTGATTTCTAGCATTATCTCTAAGCGTTTGTTAATTAATCGAATTCTAATCTGTATACTCTACAAGTCATGGACTTGTGTTTGTTTATTATCTTTGAATTCTGTGAATGTTACGCCCACCGTTAGAATTGTCTTGAATAAAGAGAAACAGATCTGGAAACCAAAAGGCAAACTGTCTGACAGCAGTTTAAACAAGACCAAGCAGATCTAGAAACCAAAAGGCAAACTGTTTGATAACAGTCTGTCCAAGACCCAGCGGGTCTGGAAAGCTACGGGAAAACTATTTGCAGATATTGGTTATCAGATGGATGAACCCACAGGAAAGAAAACTCACCTTAGGGAAAACTGATTGTGGTTCCAATGGAGACCCCACATAAAGAAATTTGCCTAGGAGAAATAATGCCAGTAACTAACTTTCTGTGAAATGTTTTCTACTCTATATGCTAACATCAGCCCCAACAAAAATTGGGGAACCAAAATTCCAAACTCTCCAAACTCGACGTTTTCAAATGCAGGTCGTACAGTCATGCTTTTGGTATCTGGACTCATGCTGCTCAAAACATATGACGGGGAATCGTTCAAAGCACAATGAAATTTTGTAGGAAAAGTTTATCGGTCGTTAGATACGGAATGATCCACTTAGGAGCTATCATGGGTTATGGAGATTATGTTACGGTGACAGTGAGATCTCAAGAGTATACTACGTGGAGGACTTGGAACAACAATCTATTTTCTGTAGGGGCAATTCTGTGATTCTGATCTTGAGTGGCCTTCAGAAAGCATATGTGCTTGTTCGTTGATCTTAATGGTACAGAAATCCTAAAGGTAGTCCCGTGGCACAAATTTGTACACGATAATCGATGATGGACTGATGAAGTCCTTCTCCGATATGCTTGCTGTCCAAAGCTTCCAAGTCCAAATCATGGTTGTGGCATCGTCGTTTAAACCATTTAAACTTCGGCACGATAAATGATCTTGCTCGAAAAGATCTGGTTAGAGGCCTGCCCAGATTGAAGTTTGAAAAGGATCATCTTTGCTCAGCCTGTCAACTTGGAAAAAGCAAGAAGTTCTCCCACCGGCCAAAATCTGAAAATACAAATATGGAAGTTCTTCATACCCTTCACATGGATCTGTGCGGTCCAATAAGAGTCGAGAGCATTAAAGGAAAGAAATACATCTTGGTCATCGTGGATGACTATTCAAGATTCACATGGGTAAAATTCTTGAGGTCAAAGGATGAAACTCCAGAGTTTGTCACCAACTTTCTTAAGCAAATACAGGTTGGCCTCAACAAAACAGTCAGATTCATTCGCACAGATAACGGACGAGTTTTTTTTTTTTTTACCCCCCCCCCCCCCACTTTATTCGTCAACCAAGTTCTGTCTGAATACTATGCAGGTGTTGGCATATTTCATCAAAAGTCTGTTCCGAGAACTCCTCAACAAAATGGCGTTGTTGAAAGACGTAATCGTACACTGGTGGAAGCAGCACGTACAATAATGATATTCTCGAAAGCTCCCAAGTTTCTATGGGCAGAAGCTGTAGCCACTGCCTGTTATACTCAGAACCGATCACTAATTCATACTCGTCATAACAAAACCCCGTATGAGCTTGTGCATGAGAAGAAGCCTGATCTTACATTCTTCCGAGTATTTGGTGCTCTGTGCTATCCTACGAATGATAGCGAAAATCTAGGAAAATTTCAAGCCAAAGCTGACATTGGGATTTTCGTTGGGTATGCTCCTAGCAGGAAGGGCTATAGGATCTACAACAAGAGAACTCGTCGATTAATGGAAACAATTCACGTCACATTCGATGAGATGCATCAGTCTATGGCTCCTGTACACACGAGTTCAGGACCCGCGCCTTTCATCATGACCCCTGGACAACTCAAATCAGGGCTCGCTCCAACCGACAAAGAGCTGGAAATGTTATTTCAACCGATGTTTGATGAACACCTTGAACAATCTCGAGTTAATGAACCAGTACCTTCTGCTACTGAATTTAATGCTCAAGTTGTCCCACAAGGTACATCTTTGTCTACAACAATTGCTCAAGATGCACCGTCAACGAGTGCTTCATCGTCAACATCCGATATTCATCTTCCAGTTCAACATCAAGAAATTGCAGAAGAACTCATTCAAGAAGACACCCCAATCATTCACGATGTTCTTCCTCCTTCACATAACCTTGTTACGGAAGATCCAGGTTCGGCACAATCATCATCTGGGAATGTTAATGCAGCAGAACCCAACCACGTTAACTACCCTCCAGATCATATCAGAAGATGGACCAAAGATCATCCTCTGGATAACATCGTTGGCAATCCCTCTCGTCCTGTATCAACCAGAAAACAGTTAGCATCCGATGCGTTGTGGTGCTGTTTCCATACTGAACTGTCCAAAGTCGAACCCAAGAACTTCAAAATGGCCGTGATAGAAGACTGCTGGTTTCAAGCCATGCAAGATGAAATTCACGAATTTGATCGACTTGAAGTATGGGAATTAGTACCTCGCCCAATCTATGTTATGGTTATCGCTCTCAAGTGGATCTACAAAGTGAAGCTTGATGAATATGGTGATGTACTGAAAAACAAAGCTCGGTTAGTTGCAAAGGGATATCGTCAGGAGGAAGGTATTAATTTTGAAGAATCGTTTGCTCCAGTTGCACGGATAGAGGCCATCAGAATATTCATTGCCAATGCGGCAACCAAGAACATGATCATCTACCAGATGGATGTCAAAACTGCTTTTCTGAATGGTGATCTTCAAGAAGAAAAAAAAAAAAAAAAAAAACAAAAAAAAAAAAAAAAAAAAACTAAAAAAATGAAGTCTTTTGTCCAGTCAAACTGAAGGGATTTGAAGACCAGGAAACACCCTAATCACTTCTAATCGTCTGAAGAAAGCTCTTTATGGGCTAAAGCAGGCTCCAAGGGCGTGGTATGACACACTCTCAAAGTTCCTGATGGCAAACAATTTCTTCAAGGGTGCCGTGGATCCAACGTTATTCACACGCAAATCAGGCAAACACATTCTACTTGTTCAAATATACGTAGATGACATCATTTTTGCCTCAACAGATCATAATGCGTGTAACATATTTTCAAAAGAGATGAGCTCCAAATTTCAGATGTCGATGATGGGACAAATGTCGTTTTTCTTAGGACTTCAAGTTTCTCAAATCCTCGCATGCTTTTGACTTGACTCGCCAAAACTTACTCCTTAAAACGTATATATATATGATATAAATAAACTCAAGGATGAGAATCCGCGAGATCAAGAAAACCGGAAGCAGTAGAGAGTGTTCCCGGGTCGTTATGTCCCAACGAGGCTAGAGATGGAAAGTCGCAAGACGATTGATGATTTGTGTTTGGATGTCACAAGGAATGATGGGGCACAGAAACTGATAAAATAAGCAAAAGCACATAAAAATAGCAAAGAGAATAAGCTGGAACAAGGATCAAAACTAGAAGAGGCAAAAACGATTAAAACTTCTACACTAAGGCACGAATAAGCTCAAATAAACTTAAGACAAATTAAATAAGCTAAACTATCTCTAAATAAGCAAATACAAAAAAAACAATTAAGCTAAATTAAACAAGATAAACACAACAGTACTAACAACAGTACTAACAGTATTAACTACCAGTACTAACTTGGAGTTAGTACTGCTAGCTTTGAGTTAGTTCTGTTAGCTTAAGGTTAGTACTGCTAGTATTAACTAACAGTATTAACTTAGAGTTAGTACTGCTAGGCTATCAAAACTCAAAGAAACAATAAATAAGCAAACAGGCTAAAACAGAAGTTCTACTAACCTTAATAAGCACTTAGTAATAGGAATAAGCAACTAGAATAAACCAAAATGACAAATAAGCTAGAAAGCTACAAACTGATACATGATTAAAATAATTTGGAAAGGAAAATAAGCTTAAATAAGCTTACTCCTAAAGAAAGTAAAGGAAAATGGTTTAATATACTCTAAAAAGCTAATTAGATCTTAAATAAGCAGAGATAATAAGTTGATAAGCTAAAATGAACTACCAGTACTAACTGAAATAACTACCAGTACTAACTTGGAGTTAGTACTGCTAGTGTTGAGTTAGTACTGTTCCTAAAATCAACTAGCAGTACTAACTTGGAGTTAGTACTGCTTGTTCAAAATAGCCTTTAACAGTTCCAAAAATCATTTTTTATTTCAAACTAATTAAAAACAGATTATCAATTAACAAAGTAAAACACTTATAAGCAATTTTAATTAAGAATAAGCACTTAAATAAGCTGAAATTAGTCTAGCAGTATTATCTTAAAGCCAACAGTTGTATTAAATGAACTAACAGTTCTGCAATAGATAAGTAAAGTAAGAAAAAGAGAGACTTACTACACCCTTGCTCAAAACAGGGTCAAACAATGAATCTACAAGCTCTAGCTTGCATAGAACAAGCTAGTGAGAGTCCATAAGCCCATCCAGAACTGGCTTATCATCCAATAAATAAGCTGTGGTGTATTGAGAGTGATTTTTGTGATTTTCTTTTAACTACTTAACTTTTTAGTTTTACTTAATGAAAACAGCTTATAAATAAGCTGTACTGATAGCTTTTTGGAACACAAACAATATAAGTAAGAAACTTAACACTTGAAATTGTAAATTGATTTAAAACTCAAATTGCATTAAAACTTGAAAGTTTTACAAAGCTGAAAGTAAAAGCTGGAAATAACTGAAAATTAAGCTAAGTTATTCTAAAATTAACTAGTTAGATCATTATTTACAAGAAGCTCTATATATAGCCGAAGTATTTGACTTCCATCTTGTGCTTCTTTGGAGAGATAAAACCAAG
>BQNB010035778.1:14033-49814 GCA_026074375.1 Tanacetum coccineum | reverse complement strand
ATTAAAAGACTTCAAGATGATTCTTAGAGTTACTGCTGCTCAGGTATATATTAGTGCTGTCAAGCATAACTTAGTGCTGTTGGTTATACTAAGTAGTTAGTACTGGTAGTATAAAAGTTACTACTGCTAGTTACTACTGTTAGTATATATTAGTACTGTTAGTATAAAGTTACTGCTGCTAGTAGAAGTTAAGACTACTCAGAGATGAAAACTGAAAATATACTAAGTAGTTACTACTGCTAGTACAAAAGTTAGTACTGCTAGTGTATGTTAGTACTGCTAAAGTAAACTTCTAAGTAGTTAATGTTGCTTGTGCGCAGTTACAACTGCTGAGTGATTACTACTGCTAGAAGGATTGTGGTGACAGAGATGAGATATATGACTTATCAGTGAAGAGATAAAGATTGCTGGAGAACAAGAATACTTACAAAGATAAGTATTAGTTATTTGTAAAAAAGATATGTATAACTTATTTGTTTAAGAGATTATGTTTGCTTATAGAAAATATCATGATAACTTAGGAAAGTATTATAAGCCTTGTAGGACTCCTTGGTGTATAAAAGGAGGTCCTAGGGCATAATGTTAAACACACATCTTTGATATTCGTAGCTTCAAGATTTTGTAAACCCTAACACTATTAAGAGTGTTCGTTTTATATTGAGGCTGAAAGCTTGATAAACTATTGTTATTAATATTGTTTTTTACTATTTTCATTAGAATTCTTCTTAGTATCATAGACTAGATTCCGCATAGTCTTTGATATATTCAATCAAAGTTTCTACCGTAGTTGTCTTGGATTTATTCAATACAACTAAGCCTTTTACAAGCTAAGCAAGATCTATTCAAGTGGGATCAACAAGTGGTATCAGAGCTTGTTGAGAAACTTTGAATAAGAAGAAACAACTACACATACCAGATCTATTTATTTGTGAAAACATAGAGGCAGTATCTTCACCAATGGTTTCTGCTGCAAAACTTCTAGTGCTCAATCCAGGTGAATTTGAGCTTTGGAAAATGAGGATAGAACAACACTTTCTAATGACAGATTATGATCTTTGGGAAGTAATAGTAAATGGAGACTCACCTCTACCAAAGAGAACTGTTAATGGTGTTAAGAAAACATATCCTCCTACAACTGTAGAAGAGAAGTTAGCAAGGAAGAATGAGTTGAAGGCAAGAGGTACATTGTTGATGGATCTTCCAAATGAACATCAACTAAAGTTTAACACCTACAAATGTGCCAAGTCTCTGATGGAAGCTATAGAGAAAAGGTTTGGAGGCAACAAGAAGTCAAAGAAAACTCAGAAGACACTTCTAAAACAATAGTATGAGAATTTCAATGGATCAAGCTCAGAAAGACTTGATCAAATCTATGATAGGCTTCAAAAGCTCATCAGTCAGCTAGAGATTCTGGGTGAAACTATTTCTTAAGAAGATATGAATCTGAAGTTTTTAAGATGTCTCCCATCAGAATGGAAGACTCATACTTTGATCTGGAGGAAAAAACCTAATTTAGACACCTTGAGCATGGATGACCTTTACAATAATCTAAAGATTTATGAAACTGAAGTTAAAGGGTCATCAAACTCAAACCAAAATTCACAAAATATGGCTTTTGTGTCTTACAATAACTCTGACAGTTCCAATCAAGCTTATAGTTCTAACTTTGCCAATACTGATAGTATGAGTGATACTATGATCTATTCTTTCTTTGCAAACCAATCCAACAGTCCATAATTAAATGATGAGGACTTACAACAGATTGATACTGATGACTTAGAAGAGATGGATCTAAAGTGGCAGATGGCTATGATGACCATGAGAGCCAGAAGATTCCTAAATAAGACTAGAAGGAAGATTAGTGCAATGGTTCTGAGACCATAGGGTTTAACAAATCAAAGGTGGAATGTTATAACTGTCATAAAAGGGGCCACTTTGCAAGGGAGTGCAAGGCTCCAAGGGAGAACAGGAATAGAGAACCTGTAAGGAGGAATGTGACAGTGGAAACAACAGAGACAAAAGCTTTGGTGGCTCAAGATAGACTTGGGTATGACTGGAGTGACCAGGCTGAAGAAGGACCTACAAACTTTGCACTTATGGCATATACATCTTTAGGTTCTTCAAGTTCTTCAAGCTCATATTCTGAGGTATCTACTTGTTCTAAAGCATGTTTAAAATCTTATGAAACTCTCAAAGAACATTATGATAATCTGACAAAAGATTTTAATAAGTCTTAATTAAATGTAGGAGCTTATAAAGCAGGTCTAGAATCTGTAGAGGCTAGACTAGATGTGTATAAAAAGAATGAGGTTGTTTTTGAAGAGGACGTAAAGATAAAAAAATTGATATTATGTTGAGAGATAATGCACTAACAGAGCTTAGAAAGAAATTTGAAAAAGCTGAAAGGAAAGAGATGATTTAAAACTTAACTTAGAAAAATTTGAAAATTCATCTAAGAATCTAAGGAAACTGTTAGAGATTCAAGTAAGTGATAAGTTCAAGACTGGTGTAGGGTATGATAGTCAAGTGGTTGATAGTCAAGTGTTGCCCCCCCCCCCCTCCCACAAAAACACCCCCAAAACCAAACCCCCACCCCCCACCCCACCCCCACCCCCCCCCCCCCCCCCACTCCCCCCCCCCCCCCCCCCCACCACCCCCCCCCCCCCCCCCCCCCCCCCCCCCCCCCCATTTGATTTAAAACTTACCTTAGAAAAGTTTGAAAATTCATCTAAGAATCTAAGCAAACTGTTAGAGATTTAAGTAAGTGATAAGTTCAAGACTAGTGTAGGGTATGATACTCAAGTGGTTGATAGTCAAGTGTTTGATAGTCATGTGAAGGGTATTGTTAAGAATGATAAAAGTGACGATCTTATTGAGATAAATGTCTTGTAATAAATAGGGAAATAATATTATGTAATAGGTTAGGTGATGGCTCGTGACTTAAAAAAGTCACGAGACCCAACAAATAGCTAAAAGCTAAGAAACAAGAGCTCATTGCTCTTCCTTGTAATTAGGTATAAATACCCCACCACCTCCTCATTAGTGAGGTGTGTCTTCTAATCTTATTCTAATCATTTTCTCTAATCCTCCCCTCTCTCTTTCTCTCTCTACTTTCTATCTTTCTCTCTCTAGAATAAACACACACACATAACACCTAAACACATACTCTATTGCTTATTGATCCTAAATTCAAGACCTGACAAGTGGTATCAGAGCTGCAAGAGCGATTTAGTGTTGTTTATGAGAGATTATTCGAACAGCTTATTCCGACAGCTAATTCCAGCAGTTTATTTCGAGCTTAATTTGTGCTTATTACGAGCTTATTCGGTACTGATTATTTTTCGTGTGCTTATTTTGTTTTTCAGCTTATTTTCGAGAGCTTATTTCGAGTCAAAACTGCTTATTTTGTGCTTATTTAGCTACTTTTGGTTGTGTTTTATGCAACTGAGATTGATTGCTTTCGGTTTTATCGTAAGAATCGTGGCCAAATTAGTTCAAAATCTCCTTATTTGGGCTTATTATCAAAATCAGTAGTTCAAATTCAGTAAAATCTGTTTCAATTCTCAAATTCAGTAATTTAACTTGTCAAACACGTTTTGTTTTTGAAAACACGTTTTGGGACTTCGATCTAGATCTGATCAAATCAGTGTTTGTATAAAAGTTGGATCAAGATTTCAAATCTTAGAATTCTTCTTTGTGTGTTTGAGATTAAAAGTTAGCAAGATCTTATCGATCTTTAAACATCAAAGAGATTTGCATCACAGATTTGGAATCAAACTCAGAAGTACTTTGGATTTGATCAAAATTGACAATAAAAACATCAAACTCGGAAGTCAGTTCAAACTCGGAATCCATTTTTGAAAAAGAATCAAACTCGGAAACACAAACTCAGAAACTTAAACTCGACATTCATTTTTGGAAAAGACTTGTCATACATTTTTCATAGATCTCAGATAGTATCTGTTTGTGTTTGTGAAATCAAATCACACAAAAAGTTTTATCATCTCGGATCCAAAACAAATCTTGGAACCAAACTCGAATAGACTCATTTTCGATAAGTCATCTCAGTGTTAGTTTATACATCTTTGATCACAAGTTTAGATACAAGATTGTATATAAACAACATCCATCACAGATTTTAACATCAAATTCGGAATCAAAAAATCGAAAACAGAAGAAAGAGGACGAGCTTATCAAGATTAAAAGGAAACATAGATCTCAATGTTTTCTCTTTTAATCTCAAATGAGTTTAAATATCATTCCTAAGAGAAACATCATCACAGATCTAGACTTATCACACCCTCACAACCTTTCAACTTCAACAACAAATCCAAGGCTAATCTACAACTCATCCTCCTAATCAAACAAACAAGATTCACAACAACATAATCAAAACAAAAATAACAAAACGAAAAAGGACAAATGAAAAACATAAGATCTCAGTTGGTTTGTTTGGTATCTCATGTTGACATTTAGAGAATCTTAATAGACCTATTCACACAAACAAAACCATATCATCATTGATCTTTTCAAAGCTATTACTTTCATTCACTGTTTGAAAAATCAAAAAGAAAGATCAAAACAAAAGTTTCTGAATCTTCTTTTGTTTCGGTGAAACATAGATCAAGAACAACTTCATCAATAAACAGAAAAACAGTGAAAAGATCTCAGTTTTGGTTTTCTTTCATAAATCTTCAAGAAGAGATTTCGAACTTGAAAGTTCTTAACAATACAAGAATAACCAAGAATCATCAAAACAAGTATGGCTGTTATTTGAGTTTGTGTCGTGTGAGTGTAACAAAGAAAAAGGGGCGTAGTGTTTATGAAGTGATTTAAGGTTAGGTTTAAAGTGAGTGTGTGTAGTGAGTACTAATATATACTCTTGTTTAGGGTTGTGTTTTGTTCCAAGTTTGGGCCTGTTAAATGTATACCAAAAATATTACAAATGAGGGTCCGGGTACTTTCATATTTTGGGCTAATAATTAGTTTAGAGGACTTGGGAAAAAGAAAGTCGTGCCATTCATTTTATCATATTGCGATTGTATAGACGAAGTTTGCAAGAAAAAGTCATACGGGCTTAATCGAATAACAAAGTTGAGACGCCATAAGTGGCGTTGTGTTAAGTAGATCTTTCGGATATAATAATTGGATTAAATTTGTGGTATAATTTTTTAGACAACAATTTTTAATTGCGGAAAGATTTTTCTGAAGTGATTGATAATTTTGAGTTGAGTTTTTGGGTTTGTGTTGAAAATTACTTGGGTTCGTTGTGATAAATAAGGAAAATGGGATCAAACGAGGATAAAACTAACTATTATAACGAATATATTGAGGCTGATCGAAAAGCAAGACGATTAGATCAGGAAGCTGAGAAACAACAATTATTTGTTCAAAAAGTCCAACAACAAAACACGACTTTGACTAGTCAGCTTGAGTTGTATAAGGAAAGGGTTCGGGTTTTGGAAAACATCAAAGGGGATAACAATTATCTCAACGAATTTCTTGAGGCTGATAGACAAGCAAAACATTTCAATCAACAAGCTCAGTCTCAATTTATTCGTGATCAAGATATCATTCGAGATCTAAAACAACAACGTGATAAATTGGACTTAGCTGTTATTGACTATAAAAGACAAAAAGAGGAATATCAAAAGACACAAACGATTTTCAATCAAACACAGCGTGACAAAGAGGAAAAATATCTTAATGACATCATTCAGTTACAAGCTAAGAACAAAGATCTTGAAAACGTTGTTTGTAAAATGGGCAAATCAACTGAAACACTTCGGTTGCTTACAAATGAACAAAAAGCTTTTCGGGACAACTTACGGAAGTCGGGTTTGGGATATAACGGTCCTTATGTTCTTTCACAAGCTTATGCCAAAATTCCTAAGTTGTATCGTGCTTATGAACTTTGTGATAAGAAAATGAAACAATGTATGTGTTTGATTCTTGGGGATACTGTGAGGTATGCTAAAAGTGTCAATTAAAATGACCGAGTTCAAGATTGAAAAAGTTCAGGAGTTAAAGATAAAACCATTCGATTACAGAAAATTGAACAAACTTTATGACGATTTTGTTCCTCGAAAAGAACTTTCTGCTAAACAAACATATTTTCCATCAACTTTTATATCTTCTGAAAAAGTTTCTTCTGAGACAAAACCAAGCATGGCATCAATGGCCTAAATCAAATCCAATGCTTGTGGTTTGATTAAATGAAAAATGTTATCCAAAAATTTATTTGAGTTCACTAGAAAAGAATTGTAATACGAGAAGCATTTTCTATTCGGTTCTAAGGAAGAAAACTTTCGATTATCGATGTTTGTGTAGAAGCGAAATTAATTCTTCGAGCAATTGGCATGTCTATTTTGAAGTCTTTCAGAATCGATTTTACAGAGATGTAACAAAGAAATGAAAGATGTGCTTTTGTTTCAGTGAAAATGATACGTGTTGAAACTTTTAAACTGAATGAGTTTTAAGAGCTCAACTCTTGGAAGCTCCTTACCTGAAGATTCAAGAATCTATGTCATAACCTCTTGTGTGAAATAAGGAATAATGTTTTAATGTTGAAACTGAAGAATGTTCAAAAGCGTTAAAAGATGTTTCAAAATGAGAGAGCCTAAACCCCTATCGTTCACTACCAATCCTACTAACAGATGTTACCTTTGTAATGATGCATTTGAAAGTCACACAGGATTGTCAAAAAGTATTGTCTGAATGGAAAAAGATGTCAAAATTTTAGTAAAATGGTATTGCTTTGAAAATCGCAATTCAGCACACAAGTCTGAGAAAATATTCTTTGGTAACATTGCAAAAAGAAAATGAGAATTTTATGGCATCATTACAAATCGAGAATGCTCATTTGAAACAGATATAAAGATTTTTTGAGTCGGTTCAAGACAAGAGTTAAGACTAATCGAAATGTGATGAAGTCAAAGTTAAGGTCGATTTTGATGAGATTGAAACTAAAAACATTGAGTTGGAATATCGAGTGACGTCATTAATTAAGGAGAATGAACACTTGAAGTTGACTTACCAAAGTTTGTTTGATTCAATCAAGAGTGCATCGAGGTCAACAAAACTTCCAATGTAACACAAAACGAGGCAGAAAATCTGAAGTTTCAATTGTTTGAATTTGCTGAAACTAAGTTCAATAACATTTTCGGAAAGATTGAATTTTTCAAAAAGAAGCAATTGGATATTTCTGAACTTAACAAGGAATTGGGGAAGAAACAAAATCTTTTTGAAAACAAAACAAGTGTTTTTCAAATAAAGATTGATGAGCTGGAAAAGTCTTTAGCAAAACAAATAAAAGAAAATTCTGATTTGTTGATAAAAATCGATAATCTTGAGAATGTTTTCGCTGATGAAGAAAAAAGGGCAACATTGGGAAAATTGAATGCTTTTGATAATGAAAAGTGTGATTTTGAATCAAAGGTTATTCATCTTGAAAAAATCATTGCTCAAAAGTCAAAAGATTTTGATGATGTCAATCTTGAATTGTCGAACAGAACAGCCAAATTCGAGGCGTATTTTGAAAAACTTGAAAAAACGAAAGTTGTTCTTGAACGACAATTGGCTCGAAAGGTTGATGATTCTAAAGCTGAAAAAGATCGATTTTTGAAAGAAATTAATCATTTAAGGACTCAACTTGAAAATCTGAAAGGGAAGCGTGTGGAAACAAAGTTTGATAATTCTTCAATTCTGGGAAAACCACCGTTACTTAACAATGAAAGAGATCAGCTTTTGAAACAAATTGCATCTTTGGAATCACAATTGGCATCTCAAGATATTCGTTCTTGTCAAAAAGAATATCATGAGTTGAGAACTTCGTATAATGCTTTAAAAGTGAAGTTTGATTCTCTTAATCGAAAAAAATGGAACATCAATGTTTCAAAATCTTCAAAACCTAAAGAAAGTGTTTCGGAAAAGGTTCACACGGGTGAATCCTCAAAACCGTTTTTAAGAAGGGTTTCTCAGTTTACAACCTATTCTTTACAAAAAGATAGGAAGTTTTCTAAGAAATCTCAAAGTTTTGAAACATTTTTTCCTAAAAAGGGTTTTAAGACAAGAGCTTCAAATGCAAAGAATCAATCTTTTGAAACATCACACTCTTGTTTTACACCGGTAAAACAAGTGTGGAGGCCAATTAAGGAATCTCAAACTTTTGAAGCATTTACTTCTCAAAAGAGTTTTAAGACAAGTACTTTCAAAGGAAAGAATTAAGTTTTTGTTACTCCACATTCTCGTTTTACACCAATAAAACAAGTGTGGAGACCAAAGCAATGTCATTTGAAATCTTTCAAATATTCCAAATCAGAAATGCTTTCAATGCAAAACAAGAATGACTTTGCTTCGACCATCAACATGAAAGGAAGATTTTCAAACGATGCAAAAACAATTTTTGGATTGTATCATCAAATGACAATAACAAATGGAAATCTCTTCGTCAACAAAATTTTAAAAAACTCCTCATGAAAACACCGAGTTTCAAAAAATCAATGGAAAAATAAAAAGGGAATTTTAAATCTCCGTTGATTCCACGAGAGTTGTTTTCAAATGAACCACCGGTTTCAAGCCCTCATTGGAACTCAACGTCTTTACATCGAATTGACACAACTTTGAAATGGTTTTCAAACTTTGACAGACCTGTTAGCACCGTGCTTAAATAGGTTCCAAAGGTTGTTGTCTAAATTCGATGTCGATGGTTTGTATCAAATGACTATTACAATTTCGGTCTTCAAAATAAAAGGACAAGTGTTAGCTTCAGTGAGCTTTACTTTAAAAGAAGAGAAAATCTTCTGTGTTTTGAGCCAATATATATTCATACTTTTCAAAATATTTTCAAAATCTTTCAAAAAGTTTTGTCATCAACTGGCTTGTTAGTAAATTTAGATAACAACCTGGTTTTCAAATAAAAGAAAGTGTACGGCTCAATGCACTTTATCTTAAAAGAAGAGAAATCGTTTTGTCACGAGCAATTTTTTATTTACATCTTTTCAAAAAAGGTGCTGGGTACTGTGCATCAAATATGGAAAGTGACATGTTTGTAAATTTATCCGCACAAGAGATACGTTCAATCGTCTGGATTGAGCGAGTGGCATTTTAGAGATCGAATCTTGAGCTCAAGTAAAAGGGCATACAAATGGGGGTTATGTTTTGTTGTGGCTCTGTTTGTTTTTTTTGTTGGTGGTGGTTTTGGTGTGTGTTGGGGTTGTAGTTTGATGTAGTGTGTGCGTTTGTGTTGTTGGTGGGTTTTTATTTTTGGTTTATGGTTGGTGTGTTTTGCTTGTTGGTTTGGTGGTTGGTGGTCAGTTTGGGGGGTGTCGTTTTTGGTTTTGGTGTGTTTTGGTTTGTTTTGTTTTGTGGGTTGTGGTGGTTTATTTTGGGCTTTTTTGTGTAGGTTTTGGGTTAGTTGTAGGTTTGTTGTTGTGTTTTGGTTTGTGTTGGTTTGATGGTTGTGTATGTGTATTTGTGTGTTGTTTTGTTTGAGTTGTGTGCTGTTTGTTTTGGGGTTGGTTTGGTTTGTTGGTGTTTGGTTTGGTGGGCTAGGTTTTGTTTTGGGTTTTGGTTTTTTTGTCTTTTATTGTTTTTTTTTTGGTGGGTTGGTTTGTTTGGTGGGGTAGTGGTTTTTGGTTTTGTTTTTTGTTTTGGTGGTTGTTGGTATTTAGTGGTGTGTTTGTTTTGTCGGGTTGTGTGGTTTTGGTTTGTTTTTGGTGGGTTGTGGGGGTGGTGTTGGGGTTGGGTTTGTTTGTGTTGGTGGTGGGGGTGATGCTGTTTGTATGTGTATATGGGGGTGTTTTTTTGTATTGACTGTGATTGTTTTGTTTTGGTGGGTGTGTTTTGGGGGTTGTTGGTGTGGGGTGTAGTTTTTGGGTGGGGTGGGTTTTTTGAGTTTAGTGTTGTGGTTGTTATTGTGTAGTGTGTTGTTTCGTGGAGGGTTGGTTGGGTTTATGTAGGGTGTTTGTTTGTTTGTGTTGTTTTTTGTTGAGGTTTTTTTGTTTATGTTTGGTGTTTTTTGGTGGTTGTTGTGTTTAGGTTGTGGTTGTGGGTTGGGTGTTTGGTTGGTGTTGCTGGGGTGTGGGGTTGTTTGTGTTAGTTATAATTGTAGTTTTTGGTTGATTTGTTTTGTTTTAAGTTTTGGTGGGTGTGGGTGGTGGGTTGTTCGCTGTTTTGTGGGTTGTGGGTGGGTTTTGTTTTGTGGGTTTTGGTTTTAGTTTGGAGATTGGGTGTATTTGGGTTATGTATGTTGTGTCTTGTTGTGGGTTTGGTGTGTGGTTGGTTGGTTTGGTTTTTGTTTGTGTGGTTTTTTGGTGTTTGTTGGATTTAATTTTTGGTTGTTGGTTTTTTTGTTGTTGTGGTATATGTTTGACTTGTTTTGGGGTTGGGTTGGGTGTCGTGTGTTTTTGGTGTTTGTGTTTTTTAGTTGCGTTATTTCTTGTTAGTGTTGGTTTTTGGGTTGAGGTTTTATATGTGGTTGTTGTTGTGTTGGTGTGTTTGTTTTGGGGTGGTTGTGTGTTGAGTTGGTGGTGTTGTGTGTGTTGGTGCGTTGTTTTTATTTGTGAAGTTTGTGTTAGGTGGAGTGTGTTTGGTGTTTAGTTGTTATTATTTGTTTTTTGGGGGTGTTCTGGTGTGGGGAGTGACTTTGTGGTGGTTGTTTTGTGGTGGTGTGGTGGTTTTTTTTTGTATTTGTGGCTTTGTATTTGTTGTTTGGTATGTGTGTGTGGTATTTGATGTTTGGTTTGGTGGGTTGGTGTTGGGGTAGTTTTTTTTGTTTTGGGTTAGGTGTGTTGGTTTTTTTTTTGTGGTTGGTGTGATGGGGGTTTTCTCTTGGTGTAGTTATTTGTGGTTTGATTGGATTGTTGTTTGGGTTTGTGTGTTGGTTATTGTATGGTTGTTGTGTTGGATGTGATATGTGTTGTTTTAGGGGTTTGTTGGTGGTTTTGATGTGGTTTGGTGTATTTAAAAAATGATACATCAATGTTTCAAAATCTTCAAAACCTAAAGAAAGTGTTTCGGAAAAGGTTCACACGGGTGAATCCTCAAAACCGTTTTTAAGAAGGGTTTCTCAGTTTACAACCTATTCTTTACAAAAAGATAGGAAGTTTTCTAAGAAATCTCAAAGTTTTGAAACATTTTTTCCTCAAAAGGGTTTTAAGACAAGAGCTTCAAATGCAAAGAATCAATCTTTTGAAACATCACACTCTTGTTTTACACCGGTAAAACAAGTGTGGAGGCCAATTAAGGAATCTCAAACTTTTGAAGCATCTACTTCTCAAAAGAGTTTTAAGACAAGTACTTTAAAAGGAAAGAATCAAGTTTTTGTAACTCCACACTCTCGTTTTACACCGGTAAAACAAGTGTGGAGACCAAAGCAAAGTCATTCGAAATCTTTCAAATATTCCAAATCAGAAATGCTTTCAATGCAAAACAAGAATGACTCTGCTTCGACCATCAACAAGAAAGGAAGATTTTCAAACGATGCAAAAACAAATTTTCGGAATGTTTCATCAAATGACAATAACAAATGGAAATCTTCTTCGTCAACAAGATTTAAAACTCCACATGAAACACCGAGTTTCAAAAATCAATGGAAAATCAAAAGGAATTTTAAATCTCCGTTGATTCCACGAGAGTTGTTTTCAAATGAAACACCGGTTTCAAGCTCTCGTTGGAACTCAACATCTTTACATCGAATTGACACAACTTTAAAATGGTTTTCAAAACTTGGCAAACCCGTTAGCACCGTGCTTAAATGGGTTCCAAAGGTTGTTGTCTAAATTCGATGTCAATGGTTTGTAATCAAATGTCAGATTACAACCCGGTATTCAAATATAAGGAAAGTGTACGCTTCAGTGCGCTTTACCTTTAAAAGAAGAGAAATCTTCTTGTTTTGAGCAAAATTTATTCCAATTTTTCAAAAAGATTTTCAAAATCTTTCAAAAGTTTGCTCATCAAAATGGCTTGTTATTAAATTTCAGATAACAACCCGGTTTTCAAATAAAAGAAAAGTGTATGTTTCAGTGCGCTTTATCTTCAAAAGAAGAGAAATCTTCTTTGTCCCGAGCAATTTGTTATCAAAATCTCTTTAAAAAGTGTGCTCGGGACATTCGACTTCTAAGTAGATGTCAGCTTAGGACTCGATCTTCAAATAAAGGAAAGTGTACATTTTTGTACATTTATCCTCACAACGGGAAACTTACAACTTCTCGGACTTGAGCTATTTCATTTAAGATATTCCAAATCTTGAGCTCAAGTAAAATGGTATACAAAAGTTTGAACATAAATTTTCAAGAGTTATTCAAAAAGATTTTTCAAAATCTTTCAAATTGTGTTTTCAACACTTCTTTCCTTGTTAACTCATTTGATATATTTTTGAGGGGGAGTATAAAGGAAAATGTTTTGAACAAATGAATAATAATCGATTTAAAAGTAGTTGTTGTCAAGTGTGTTTATATTGATAAGCATGCAAATGGTGAAGATTGTGTCCGGTTACGACCGTTTCCTGAAATTAACAGGATGAGGAGTGAGCAATCTACTGACCATACGTTTTTTATATCGACATACTTTGACGCAACTAGGTTTTCAAATTTGTTTAAAACATTCAGAAAGGTTCCAAATCATAATCATGCTATATCCGTTTTCTCCCATGTGTTTTCAAAATCTCATATAGCTATTTTAATCCATTGATATCAAAAATATCATATGGTATGCTATTTTTGAGGGGGAGAAAATTGGATTAAAATGTGATCAAGAAAGATAAATGCTTAAGTGTGTGGAATAACAAAGTGATCTAAAAGACTCAAAGTGCAATCAACTCTTTCCTCCATGTGCAAAATAATTTTGAATATCGATGCACATGTGTAGGGGGAGTATTTCTCAAAAGTGAAACTTTCAAAGTGTTAAATGTTTTGATTTATATCAAACACTTTGATTGATTTTCAAATGGTTTTATGGTTTCGATCTTAAATACCCATCAACCAACTACCTCATAATGATCAAAGAAGATATAAGGTGGTAAGGTTAGGTATTATCCCATGATCTAACCAGAACCGGAGGGATCTACCCAAGGATATTCCATAGATAAAATAGAAGTCCTTAGGTATGATGGAGTTGAATGTGAATGGGAAGAATATTAACTAAAGAATGAGTTATCATCAGAACAATCACAACAAGATGATAATGAGGACGTATTAGTTTAACATTGAAGGGGTTGAAGAATGAAAAAGAAATGTATGGATAAAGGGTGAAAAGAAAGAAGCCATCCACAAACTTTAGGCAAAAACCGGGTCAATACATAATCTATCGAATATCACAAAGATGATATTTGGTATTGAAGAAAGACATCATGGACCCAGTGATGCAATGCACAACCCTTCCCAGCCACTCAAGATTCTCTCAAAAGAATTCTTGTTTCATTGTCACGGAGATTAAACGCATAATCTATTGACATCTCACTCCGAGATTGTTGATATTGAAAAGGTGGCAAGCCTCCGATTACTAAAACCAAAAAGCACTTATTGAGTCTAGAGCCAAAAGAGATCAAATCATAAATCTCACATAGGACACAAAAGTACATTTGTATTAAACATCAAAGATACAAAAAGTACAAGAGTCGCTTATATGTCTATGTGATATTGCATGTCTTAGTGACATTGCCAGAACATTCAAGAGTGATACTTACATTAAGTATTTCACAATGAATGAATGGAAATCCTACCAGTGCTAACATCAAAGCCAACGCTGAACGTAGGTCACTAATTTGAAAATGAATGATTTATGATTCAATTAGTGTTAACTAGTAATCTAAGTGATCTAGTTGTTATCGTGTTTTTCGAAATTTGTTTTCGAAAAACACAAACAACATTTCCTTGATTCATTCAAGTGAAGTGTTGGATTACCAAGGTTACTTATGATGTCACAATATTGATAAGGGGAGATTGTTGGAATTGAAGTTAGAAGTTGTCTCTCATGCTTAGATTGTACCCCTCACATGACTTCACTATCGAATATTCAGGTGCAACAAGGTTATGATTATGTTTGATGGTCATCAAATACAATCAGGGGGAAGAGAAGTGTTCTAGTTGAATATTTCGATAGAGCGCAACAATTAGGGGGAAGAAATGTGAAGTATGTGCATACGAATGGTTGTTTATTTGGGGGGAAGCAATTGGGGGAAGAACATCAACAACATCTCTACCTTTTAGAAACAAGAACACCGTCATAATTCATACCTTCATTTCTCATACTCAAAGTTCAAAGATACACTTCCGCAACTCTGATAAATCAAAGAACTTCCTCAAATCGTCAAGTTGATTAAGATAAAAGTTCTACATGAGGAAGATTGTAAGCTGTAAAGAAAGTATGAGTATGTTGGTTAGAAGCTTTAAAAGACAAATCAAGATGGATTCGCGGTAAAGAATGATGACATGAAAAGATCTCAAAGGCAAAGGAAAAAGAAAATGAAAAGATAAAGATCAAGATCATAAGAGCATGATTAGAACAAGACCACCATTACACAACAAGACTCAAGACAAACAAGCGTTAAAGTTTAAAGATCAAAGTCACAAGAGAGATCTCAATGAAAGTTAAAAGATCAAAGTCACAAGAGAGATGATCATCCTTTAGGGGGAGATTGTTACGAATAATCAAATGATGATCATTAATGCAATCAAAGAGAGATCTCAATGATCGTCCCTTGGGGGAAGATTGTTAGGATTGATAAAAGTGACGATCTTATTTAGATAAATGTCTTGTAATAAATAATGAAATATTATTGTGTAATAGGTTAGGTAGATGGTAAATAGTCAAAGACTATAAGTCAAAGGGGCTAAATTGTAAATGTCAAGAAGACAAGGGCTCCATGGTCATTCATTGTAAAAGGGTATAAATACCTCTCCACCACCTCATTTGTGGGGTGTGTCTTGTATGTGTATTCAAGTTTCATTTCATTATCCTCCTCCCTCTTTCTCTCTCTAAACTTGTTACTATATTGCTTATTAATCCTGAAATTTAGACCTAACATGGGTTGATATAGAGAACGAGGTTGAGGACGAGGCCGAGTCTAGTGATAAGAGGTACTATAGAGGTTGGAGTGGATGTGGTTGCCGAGATTAATATCCCAGATGGTATGCTTATGCCTGATGCTGTGGAGCATTTGGAGCAGGTTGAGGAGGTTGTACATGATATTTATGGGCACGTTATGGAGATACCTCTTCAGAAGTTAGAGGACATTGAGTCAGGACAAAGAGAGTTGGAGGCGAGAAGGTTGATTGCTAGTGGAGAGAGAGCTAGTTTTCTTGATCACATTATGGCCTTGGAGAGGAGCAACGCAAGGCTTTGAGGCACCTTAAGGATGGCGAGTGCGAGAGTTGATAGGTTTCGGCGCCACATGAGCTTTATGGCGGGTGAGCTCAGGCAGATCTGTAGGTTTTGTTACTATGACAGGATGAGGTTTAGGAGATTGGAGACATTCGTTGTGAGGCGTTGTGGTTTCGTCCATGATGATGTGTATGGACTTTAGACTAGTGGTAGAACTAGCTGTTTGTAGTAGTATTATTGTAAATCAAGTTGGTAGTGGCTGTAGCACTACTACAACTAAGCATTTTCACAGTCCAGTATGTTTTATTACATATGTTATAGAGTCGACCCCTACTTTCAACATTCACTAATAAGAGATAAAAACCATTACAAACATTCTACCAACATACCGCGCGTACAAAATGGTCTAACTACTGAGTCCTAAACCCTCGATCATATCTAAGTCACGCGTCTTATGATATCCGCTAATCAAATTCACTCTTATGTTAAGTTCTTTAACTTGTAGTTAGATCTACTTATATCCATTTTACACGTTGTGTACGATTGTGAGTACTGCTGTTATACATGAATAGACCTTATTTTCATTTATCCTTGAAACCCCCTACTTACGTTTTATTGTTCTAACACATCTAATGTTGTTACCCACCCACAACAAACAAAAACAACAAATCCTACCTCTAATTCTAATACAACTCACACACTACAATATGCTAATCATTATCCCCACCTTACACGACGCCAAACCAACTAACAATATATACCAACTTCCCATTTCTCATAACTCGACCAAGTTGAGACCACTTCATTTGAGCATACATTTCATTAAGTTGCCTATATTTCCAAATCAATTGAGCTATCAAGTAAAAAAGGTAAACAAATTGTTAATAGATAAAGATGACCTTTATGAACAAATAAAAACACGGCGACATTGTAATTTAGTTTATCCAAGGGAGTAAATTAAAAAAAGCTTTGTTTCCTTCAAAAAAGAAAAAATTTTATTCAAAAAAAAAAACTCCTTTAATCCTTGTCCATCCAGACCCCCCCAACTTCTCTTTTCTCAAAATGGATGTGTTTCCCCCCAACCCACCCCACCCCTTTCCAGAGTGTTCCCCCCCAACTCCACACACCACACACACCAAACAAGAACAAACTCCCAAGGTACTCACGATACCCCGACCAAACACAACGTACAAGAAACAAACATACTCGGATCACTCAAACCACTAGGCGAGAACAAACTACATAACGAAAAAAAACACTAAGCATACAACTTTTCCAACACTTACATTACACTCCAACGAAACAAAATTAACTTTCTCTATGACTCTTCCAATCACCACATCTTGACACCTCGTCTGATTATCGGAAGGAAAGCTACTTGGAAATCTGACAAATGGTACATATATAAACACACATGGAAAACACCAACACCACAAAAACTAAACTCAATTAAAACCCCATTTCGAAAATCATCACATCAACAGCAAGCAGTCAGTTTTCGCACACATAAACAATCCAAACAACTACATCTATAAAGCCCACCACAATTCCCCCCTATAAACAACTCAAATCCAATAAACCCATTTCCCATGTGTGTTTCTTGAAACACCAAATAACCCGTACAACAAACCAATTGCATTTTCCCACATACACCACACTAACTCGGCGTTCCGCAGGGGTGTAAGCTCGCCGCACCACCCCACAAACACCACCCCAAGCCCAAAAACACCATAACCCACAAACAAAACAAACCACACCGCACCACCACATGGTGTGTTTCCCTACCCAACCACCCCACTCCTCCCTGTCCACACAACAATATTCATTTCAAAATTGTTTGTTTTTCCCACCAGTGTGTTTCCATTCCACCATGTAGTGTGTACCCAGACCCAACAATCCCCATTCCGGCGAAACTAAAAAATATCCACAACGGACAACCTTCCAGTTGTTCCATTTCCACAGAAAAAAAAGCACATCCACCCACAACACCCTTCCACACCCATAATAAACACAAAAGAAACACCCAACATTCCTCACACACACCTGCCACAATGTATTCCGACGAACAATTTATGGATTGGGGTGGATTACCCTCTTGTCCCTCTTCCGAGCACCGCCGTTGTCCGGGGGGACGCAGACAGCCACAAACACACACTATTCCAACCACTAATAAATTTTCCTTCCAAAACCACGGAAATAACATAGGAAGGAACAGCCAACAACGCACATTGCGCAGGGGTTCCACAGGGACTCTTCCCCCCCTTCCCACAAACACAAAACATCCCCAATTGAGTGTTACCAGCATTCACCACTCCCAACTCCATCCTACTTCCCCACACAGCAACAATAAATTAGACCTAACTCCATACTTGGGATTCCGCTACAGCCGGTCGCATCCATCTCCGAGCCCAGTGTTCCAACAGGTGTACAACCAGCAACCCCTGCCAGTGAGGTACACGTCCTTATAATCCACCACCACACGGTACCAACTTACTTCCCAGTTGGGGGGGGTTGGGTACTATTCCAAGCAATGCGTACGTGTACCTGATGGTGTTTGCCACCCAATTTTTTGTGTTTTTTTTTTTTGGTTTTTTTTTTCCATTTTATTATTTTTCTATACTTTGTTTTTTTTCTTTTATTTTTGTAAATTTTTTTCTTTGGTCCCAAAATCCTATTAGTGAAATACAATTCTTATTACACACATGTTGTGTTCCACCAAACCCACTATCTTGATCTGTTTGTGTGTTTCCCACATAAGAGGTAGGTTCACTAATGCCACCTAAGTTTCCCACCCGGGTCTTTTTCTATTCGTCCGCTTGCTGAGCCTGAACAGTGGGTGATAGGAGTTGTTTTATTTTTTTGTGCAATGCGTATTTTTTTTGTCTTTTGAGTTCAAAATCTTTCAAAATTGAGTGTAGTTCCACACAATTTCCAAACACTCCCTCGTTTTGTCCAACTCCAGTCAGACAACATTTAGACTTCCTTCAAACCAACCCACCATCCAACCCACCACACCTAAACGAAACCCCCTCCCACGAACATTAGTTCTCCCATTCCACACAATAAAACAAAAAGCCTTATTAATGAGATCCGCAACACACCATTTACCACCATGTGGACGATGCTCATCCATCATTCCCAAACACTGCCAACATAACATGAGAAGTATTTCCCGCACTGTCGTCGGTTGAGTATCCTGTGTGATTATTATGATCCGACCAATCAGTGTTTTCCCTCCCGGTGTCGGCTAAGTGAGTGTTCCATGATCAACTACAGGCAACACGACCACACTTTAGCATAGAGATCTGTCTGATCACATTGTGGTTTTATTTTGGGTTGGTAAATATTAGAATAAATTCCATTTTCTCCCCCCCCCCTCAAAATAGAGCATAACCATATATGATATTTTTGATAATCAACAATGATTAAAATAGCTATAAATGAGAATTTTGAAAAAACACATGGGAGATAAACTAATAATAGCAGATTTAGAAGTGGAACCCTTTGCTTAATGTTTCTAATGTTCTAAACAAATTTGAAAAACTAGTTACGTCAAAGTATGTCGATATCTAAAATGTATGGTCAGTAGATTATTTACTCCTCATCCTGTTAATTTCAAAAAACGGTCGTAACCGAACACAATCTTCACCATTTGCACGCTTATCGATATAAACACACTTGACAACAACTATTTTTAAATTGATTATTATTTATTTGTTCAAAACATTGTCCTTTATACTCCCCGCAAAAATATATCAAATGAGTTGACGTAGGAAGGAGTGTTGAAAACACAATTTGAAAGATTTTAACAATCTTTTTGAACAATTCTTGAAAAATGTGTTCAACATCAAACGCTTGGTATTAACCCCCCCCCCCCCCACCCCCTCAAAAATAGATATAAATCAAATGATTGAATGAGAAAGGGAGTGTGGAACACACAATTTGAAAGATTTTGAAAAATCTTTTTAAATAACTCTTGAAAAGTTGTGTTCAAACTTTTGTATACCATTTTACTTGAGCTCAAGATTTGGAATATCTTAAATGAAATAGCTCAAGTCCGAGAAGTTGTAAGTTTCCCGTTGTGAGGATAAATGTACAAAAATGTAAACTTTCCTTTATTTGAAGAACGAGTCCTAAGCTGACATTTACTTAGAAGTCGGATGTCCCCGAGCACACTTTTTGAAAAGATTTTGATAAAAAAATTGCTCGGGACAAAGAAGATTTCTCTTCTTTTGAAGATAAAGCGCACTGAAACGTACACCTTTCTTTTATTTGAAAACTGGGTTGTTATTTGAAATTTAATAACAAGCCATTTTGATGAGCAAACTTTTGAAAGATTTTGAAAATCTTTTTGAAAAAATTGAATAAATTTTGCTCAAAACAAGAAGATTTCTCTTCTTCTAAAGGTAAAGCGCACTTAAGCGTACACTTTCCTTTTATTTGAAGACCGGGTTGTAATCTGACATTTGATTACAAACCATTTACATCGAATTTAGACAACAACCTTTGGAACCCATTTAAGCACGGTGTTAACGGGTTTACCAAATTTTGAAAACCAATTGAAAGTTGTGTCAAGTTGATGCAAAGATGTTGAGTTCCAACGAGAGCTTGAAACCGGTGTTTCATTTGAAAACAACTCTCGTGGAATCAACGAAGATTTAAAATTCCTTTTGATTTTCTATTGATTTTTGAAACTCGGTGTTTCATGTGAAGTTTTAAATCTTGTTGACGAAGAAGATTTCCATTTGTTATTGTCATTTGATAAAACATTTCGAAATTTTGTTTTTGCATCGTTTGAAAATCTTCCTTTCTTGTTGATGGTCGAAGCAGAGTCATTTTTGTTTTGCATTGAAAGCATTTCTGATTTGGAATATTTGAAAGATTTCGAATGACTTTGCTTTGGTCTTCACACTTGTTTTACCGGTGTAAAACGAGAGTGTGGAGTTACAAAAACTTGATTCTTTCCTTTTAAAGTACTTGTCTTAAAACTTTTTTGAGAAGTAGATGCTTCAAAAGTTTGAGATTCCTTAATTGGCCTCCACACTTATTTTACCGGTGTAAAACAAGAGTCTGATGTTTCAAAAGATTGATTCTTTGCATTTGAAGTTCTTGTCTTAAAACCTTTTTGACGAAAAAATGTTTCAAAACTTTGAGATTTCTTAAAAAACTTCCTATCTTTTTGTAAAGAATATGTTGTAAACTGAGAAACCCTTCTTAAAAACGGTTTTGAGGATTCACCCGTGTGAACCTTTTCCGAAACACTTTCTTTAGGTTTTGAAGATTTTGAAACATTGATGTTCCATTTTTTCCTAGTAAGAGAATCAAACTTCACTTTTAAAGCATTATACGAAGTTCTCAACTCATGATATTCTTTTTGACAAGAATGAATATCTTGTGATGCCAATTTTGATTCCAAAGATGCAATTTGTTTCAAAAGCTGATCTCTTTCATTGTTAAGTAACGATGGTTTTCCCAAAATTAAAGAATTATCAAGCTTTGTTTCCACATGCTTTCCTTTCAGATTTTCAAGTTGAGTCCTTAAATGATTAATTTCTTTCAAAAATTGATTTTTTTCGGCTTTAGAATCATCAACCTTACGAGCCAATTTTCGTTCAAGAACAACTTTCGTTTTTTCAAGTTTTTCAAAATACGCCTCAAATTTGGCTGTTCTGTTTGACAATTTAAGATTAACATCATCAAAATCTTTTGACTTTTGAGCAATGATTTTTTCGAGATGAATAACCTTTGATTCAAAATCACAATTTTCATTATCAAAAGCATTCAATTTTCCCAATGTTGCCCTTTTTTCTTCATCAGCGAAAACATTCTCAAGATTATCGATTTTTATCAACAAATCAGAATTTTCTTTTATTTGTTTTGCTAAAGACTTTTCCAGCTCATCAATCTTTATTTGAAAAACACTTGTTTCAAACTTTTTGCAAAATATCTATGCGGTCAACGTTCCCACCCAAAACGTTAATGATTAGAAGGAGAGATCATCCATGTACGACTTTCATCGCGGCACATCCCAACCTTGCGGCTAAGTGACCAGGCATTGACAGCCCACATGACTAGTATCGGGACTCAACGGACCCTCTCGGTTTTTCAACCCCTGGATTTTCCCTATATACATAAAATTACAACTTATAAAGTAAAAAGCCTTAGTTCAAAAGCATATTAAATTTAAGAAAAATAGATTTTCCCTATATTTATTAAATCACGTTTACTACACTTAATATAATTACACATCCATTAAACTAATGAATCCTCGACCTTTTGAGAACGCAACACGGTTTTGTGCGCGTCAAGATGCAGCAAACTTTTAATCAGTCTCGGATAATTACATGTGCCTTATTAGAAGACTACAACATCGGTTGTGAGCCGGCAAGATGTAGTAAACTTTTATTAGCCCACAGTTTATAATTATTACTCATTTTTATTTTTTCCATTTTTTTAACACTTTATATTACCACGATAGAGAAAATTTCTTTTTAGAAAATTTAAGTATAAATTTGAACTAAAATTATTTGATAAACATCCTACTTCAAAAATATGATTTAAGTTTAGTTCTTCAGAAAAGACACGTATTATTAGTCCCGGTTAGGGCTTATGGGAAAATAGCCACAAATTATACACACATAGCTTGTAAGATTTCCAAATAATCCTTGTTTAGCATCCAACTCATACTTAACTCTATCATTTTTTGTTCTTCGCAAAGATCCGCTGAATGCTTAGACAAAAAGTTAAGGAACCAAGCTAAGCTCAACACGCTCGATCGAGTCCAAAATTTTATTCTTATTCTACCCAGCAGAAAGTCAAAATTGGACAAACTAATACGATCACTCTAACTTAGTGATAGGGTTTACAACCTTAAAGTTATATCTCTACACACACACACTTTTTCTTGATCAAAACTATGTGTCTATGATCTCTTTATATAGAGAGATTATAAAACGTACAAGGAAACATAATTAATACAATTAATTACACATTAATTATAAGGAAACTGTATAAGGAAACTAAATCTTCTCTTTAAAGCATATCATCACTCCATCAATAATGTTGATCTTGTTTCCTTCTTTAGCATATCTTGTTTCCTTTGTAGCATATAGAATATATTGTTTCCTTTTGTATCTTCAATCAGAATTAACTGTATTCACTAGCAGGATTAACTTCAGTCTTCTATTTGACTAATCAGCATTAATTTTAGCAGCATCATTAACTCCAGATGTAATCTTCTCAATCATCATTAACTTCAGTCTTTCAGCAGTATTAAGTTAGTATTGGCAGTACTAACTTTGCTCTAGCAGTACTAAGTTTACACTAGCAGTACTAACTGATTAGTACTGGCAGTATTAACAAAGTTATTACTGTTAGTTATAAACTGAGTACTAAATTATGCTTGGCAGTACAAACTCTGTCTTGGCAGTATTAAGTATGAAGACTTTAATTCCCAACAGGTACACATGGGCAATGGTGAACGGTCTGGTCCAACGGGTTTTAAGTTTATCCGAGAAAATCTTTAATCGAGAATTAAAAAGAAGGACTCGGTCACCAATGTTGAAAACGCGGTTCTTGATTTTGGAGTCGTGGATCTTCTTTGTCTTCTCTTTTTAGATCAAAGAGTTCTCGTAGGCTTGATCACGAAGTTCATTTAATTCATTGAGTTGAACTTTCCGGTGATCACCCGCGGACTTAAGGTCAAAGTTTGCATGCTTCAAAGCCCAATAGGCTTTGTGCTCGAGCTCGATCGGTAGATGACATGCCTTTCCGTACAAGAGCTTGTAAGGAGTACACCCGATGGGTGTTTTGAAAGCGGTACGGAAGGCCCAAAGTGCATCATCTAATTTATCCGACCAAGAGGCACGGTTTTCGCCTACGGTCCTTTCCAAGATTCTTTTCAAACCACGGTTGGAGACTTCCACTTGCCCACTAGTTTGTGGGTGATACGCGATAGCAAGACGGTGAGTGACACCATACTTAAGCATGACCTTTGTGAATTGGTCATTGCAAAAGTGCGTACCGCGATCACTGATGATAGCGCGGGGAGTTCCAAACCAAGCAAAGAGAGATTTTAAGAATTTGCAAACAACTCGGGCGTCGTTGGTGGGGAGCGCTTTAGCTTCAACCCATTTTGACAAGTAATCGATGGCCACGAGTATATATCTGTTTCCTCTTGAAGACGGGAACGGCCCCATGAAATCGATGCCCCACACGTCAAAGATTTCGCAAACTTGGATGGAATTTTGAGGCATTTCATCAAGCTGTGAAATGTTTCTTTGACGCTGAAAAGTGTCACATCGGGTGCCAAGTCATGGGCATCTCGGTAAATTGTAGGCCAATAAAATCCTGAGTCAAAAAAATTTTTAGCGGTGTAGTTGGCACCGTAATGTCCCCCGGTGGGTCCACTATGGCAAGATTTGAGAATATCAAAAGCTTCTTGGCCTGAAACACACTGCCGGATCACTTGATCCGCACATATTTTAAACAAGAAGGGGTCGTCCCAAAATAATGCTTCACGTCTTTGAAGAATTTGTTCTTTTGTTGGGATGACATCCCTTTAACAACAAAGTTCCCCGCATGGTAATTAGCAAAATCGGCAAACCATGGGGTACTAGAATCACACACTAAAAAAGAATAATACTAAGGTGTTTCGAGAGGAAACGTTTCATTTATTTCCTTTTTATCGAGCACACTTTGGTGAGGATTCTCTAATTGGGACAAATGGTCGGCGGCGAGGTTCTCGGCTCCTTTTTTATCACGGATGATGATATCAAATTCTTGAAGGAGGAGAACCCACCGGAGCAACCTCGGCTTAGCATCTTGCTTATTAAAAAGGTATTTTAATGTTGAGTGATCCGTATACACTATGCTTTTTGACAAGACTAAGTAAGGCTGGAATTTCTCGAAAGCATACACCACGGCAAGTAATTCTTTTTCCGTCATGGTGTAATGAGCTTGAGCATCGGTCATAGTTTTGCTAGCATAGTGTATAGGCTGAAAATGTTTTGTTTTTCGTTGCCCCAAGACTGCACCTATTTCAAAATCACTCGCGTCACACATGAGCTCAAAAGGTAGGTCCCAATCGGGGGCAACTAATATCGGTGCTTCGGTTAATTTTTTCTTAAGTGTTTGAAAAGCTTCAATACACTCTTTAGAGAAGAAGAACGGAGTATCTTTTTCAAGAAGACGGGTCATCGGTCGGGCTATTTTTGAGAAATCTTGAATAAATCTACGATAAAACCCGACATGACCAAGAAAACTCCGAATTCCTTTGACGGTAGTGGGATGAGGTAGCTTAGCAATAACATCAACTTTAGCCTTATCAACCTCAATCTCGTTCTTGGAAATCTTATGGCCAAGGACAATTCCTTCCTTGACCATAAAGTGGCTATTCTCCCAGTTTAAAACAAGATTGGTGTCTTCACACCTTTGGAGCATCTTGTCCAAATGGGAGAGGCAAGTTTCGAATGAATTCCCAAAGACCGAAAAGTCGTCCATAAAGACTTCCATCGTTTTTTTGATCATATCATGAAAGATAGCCATCATACACCTTTGGAACGTGCCCGGTGCATTGCATAAGCCGAAAGGCATGCGACGATAGGCGAACGTTCCATAAGGACACGTGAATGTGGTTTTTTCTTGATCTTGAGGGTCGATGGGAATTTGGAAGTAACCCGAGAAACCGTCAAGAAAACAATAGTATTCGTTTCCCTCTAGTCTCTTAAGCATTTGGTCCATAAATGGTAGTGGAAAGTGGTCTTTACGGGTGGCGTCATTTAACTTTTGGTAGTCAATGCATACACACCATCCCGTAACCAATCGAGTCGGAATCAATTCATTTTCATCATTTTCAACAACGGTAAAGCCACCCTTTTTCGGTACACAATGCACAGGGCTTATCCAAGGACTGTCCGAGATAGGGTAAAGAACCTCCTTTTTTATCACCTCATGGATTTTAGGATTGACCCTTCTTTGGTGTTAGACCGCCGGTTTGAAGTCATCCTCCATCAGAATCTTGTGTGTATAAAATTCTGGGTTAATACCCTTAATGTCAGAAAGTTGCCAAGCGAGAGCTCGCTTGTGTGACTTCAAAACCTTTATGAGAGCGGTTTTCTCCTCATCTTTCAAGTCTTTAGCAATTATGACGGGTAATTTATCGGTACCCTCTAAAAATGCATATTCAAGATATGGCCGGAATTTCTCAAAAGCATACACTACGGCAAGTAATTCCTTTTCCGTTGTAGTGTAATGTGCTTTCAGCCTAGGTCATAGTTTTGCTTGCAGTGCTGTATTTGGGGGTGGGGGGGGGGGGGGGGGACTGGAAGTGCTTGGTCTTCCGTTGCCTAGGACTGCCCACATACAGCAATATCACACTTGATCACACATGATTTCAAAGGGCAAGTTCCAAATAGGGGCGCATACTAAAATTAGGGCCTGGGTTAACTTCATCTTAAGGGTCTCAAATGCTTCGATGCATTCCTTCGAGAAGATAAACGGAGTTTCTTTTTCAAGGAGGTGGGTCATAGGCCGGGCGATTTTGGAAAAATCCTGAATAAATCGTCGGTAGAATCCGGCGTGACCGAGAAAACTGCGAATACCCTTCACGGTAGTGGGTTGGAGGCAATTTGGTCAATGATAATAAACTTTTTGCCTTATCACCTCAATCCGGATTAGAAATATTATGGCCAAAGGCTATTCCTTCCTGACCATAAAGTGGGCATTTTTACCAATTTTAAGCAACACAGATTGGTGTCTTCAACCCCTTTGGAGCATTTTGTTCTAAATGGAAAGCCAAGTGGAGAAGAATCACGAAAACGAGAAATCATCCATGAAGGCTTCAATGCTTTTTTTCATCATATCGTGAAAGATGCACTCCATACACCTTTGAAGTGTCGGTACATTTGCATAAAACCCAAAAGGCATGCACGTTAGGCAAATGGGTCCCGTAAGGGCAGCGTGAAGGTAGTCTTCTCTTGATTTCAAGTGGGTCAATGGGATCTTATACAGTATCTCCCTCAGAATTCATTGATGCCGTCAACCACTGGTGGTATTGTATCTCATCATGTTCAAGAAAATTCATGATCTCTTCCATTTAGAAATCACTTCCTTCGAAGGAGAGTGAAAGGTGGAGGGAGCGAGAACGTTCATAAGGTCTTGAAGTAGATGTGGGATTGCTACTTTCAGAAACTTTCAAGTACTTATTGCAACTATTTCTTCAACCAAGCAATGTCAATAACTAGACTCGGTTAACGATTCACATGCTATTGTGGAGAAAAGTATTAGTATCACCAACTTTGAAGGTAACGGATTGGTCATCATGTCTAAGGGTCATTTGTTCACCGTGAACGTCGATCAAGGCACGTGCCATCCTCAAGAAAGGTCTTCCTAAGATTAGGGGAGCCCGAGGATCGGCAAAGTAATCAACGACAAACAAATCGGCAGGAAAGAAGAACAATTCCAACTTTTACGAAACATCTTCGTCGCATGCCGGTTGGAGTAGAATCGTTCGGTCGGCAAGTTTCAAAATCCAATACGCCGTATCCAGAGAAGACCAATACGCCGTATTCAAGTTATGGAAATAAAATATTCTGGAAGATATTGAACGTGGTCCCTACTCCAAGAAACCCCCGATACGCCGTATTGACCTCAGTCAATACACCGTATCAACCATATTCCAGACCTTATAAATAGAAGACTCAAAAACAAGTTTTCAGTGTGCTAAATCATATTTTCGATACCTGATGTGTCATTGTGTGGTGTTTATTCATGAAAGTTCAAGTTTTAAATTTATATTTTGCCGACTTAACCAAAAACAACACTTTAATGGGCAGTGTACCCGGTCGGTGGTAGTTTCGTGGTAAGTAGGGTGTCGATCACTAAGAGCTAGAAACACTTTCAATTTATTAATATTTTGATTATCTAAACTAAGTTAATTCTTTTCTATGTTAAACCTATGCTAAACCTATGTTAATCCTAAATCTAACGGATAAGGGGGGCTTTCGGCCCGAGAGACTGGCACGGGTTTTATGGTGACTAAAATAAACTCAAGACACTAAAACATACGCAAGCAAATTAACAGAATATAAAAGAGCGTTATAGCCAAATATAAGAAAACTGTATTAACCATTATTAATCTAATCAGAAAGTAGGTTTGTTTATGTAGTGCAATGATTACTTATCTTGAGGCGGCATATTATCCTTAAGATAAAGGCGGTACTTCTTCCTTAAACCTCGACACATAGAATTCTGTCACAATTAAACGCATTCACATAAAGCATCCTTATTTGCTGATTATAATCTATCTTAGGGATTAAAGCAATGGCGATCTTGTTAAACCCTAGCTCATGGAGACTTTACCCACTTACTGCTTAAAGGCAATTCATACACTAGTAGTCCACTAACCAAGTCTTTACCAATTAACTAAGAACGTACTCGTTGATCCCTAGGTCACCTGCCGGTCCAACTAAGCTCATAATCTAAGGGTAAAGATAGGTCATTATTTGTGATCATATTGGTCTAGATGTATAAATTGCTATATGGAGAGCTATCCTACTATCTAGATTACTTGGTCCGTATCACTAGACCCATTTAAATGATAGGTCACATACAAAAGCACGTAAACAAGTATAAATTGATAAACATAAACAAGCAATCAACGATAAATTAAGCAATCGAGATAAACAAACCAAACATTAAGATCTTCATAATAATGGCTAATACCCGAAGGTTTTAGCCTTCAAACGTCATAATCAATACAAGAGTAATAATTTAGCCAAGGTAAACTAACCGACTTAACAAATGATACCAAAAACTGAACGATTACAAGAGTATAGGAGATTACAAGTTGTTTCCTATGGAATTGATTACGTTGCAAGACCTTTTCTGCGCTTCTTCTCCTTTGAAAATCAACTTTTATGGTTTAGGTATCGAAAATATGATTTAGCACACGTAAAACTCATTTTTGAGTTTTCAATTTATAAGGTCTGGAAAAAGGTCGATACGGCGTATTGGGTGTTTCTTGTAGTAGGGACCACGTTTGATCTCTTCCAGAATATTTTATTTCCATATGGCTTAAATACGGCGTATTGGTCATTCCTGGATATGGCGTATTGATCTTGTTTCCTTCGTGGTCTTTAGTAAAGTGCAGGCACAGATACGCCGTATCTTCCTTGATGGATATGACGTATTGGTTGTCAGAACAGTAATCTTCAAATATCTCCATTTAAGCTCTAGAATGCGTGCCTTTTTGCTAACTTTTACCAAGTACTCCATAATTACTACAATTCTCAAATACAAACGATTAAGTAACAATTCTTTGCAATAATTATATAAAATGGGTTAATTACATAGGATAAATGATTCTATAAAAGTGATGTTATTTGATGTCATCAAATATCCCCCCACTTGAATCCTACTTGTCCTCAAGTAGCCTTTAGAAGTTTATGAAAATGTATCCCTAAGAATTTTTTCCGTTTAAGCATTTATTTGATCTATTACAAGTACACAACCAAACACCTCATGAAATAGGAAGATGAAAACACTCAAATCACTCAACTAATCTATGTGGTAACACGTAACTAATTCGCTCAATTGCTCGGTCGTGACGAGTATTCTATCATAGGCTTGGAAAGGATACACATCTCCACTACTAGAGCTATGGAGTAACAAGTTTATAAAGGTAAAATAGGTTTTTATTATAAGGCTTAGGGTTGATCATTCTACAATCTTTCACTAAAAGTACCACACCAACAAGGCAGCTGAAGCACACATACATGGCCGTAACGACGGAATAGACATGTGTGTTCGATCACATCCTCATTCGAGTTTAACTAAGGGTTCGGATGAAGAATGATATAGGGTAGGGATCTTCTAACTTTCACCAATAGTAATAAACCAACAAGGCAGCTGAGACATGAATACATGTTTGTAAAGACGGAATAGACATGCACGCTCGATCACATCCTCGTTCACTTAAAACCCATGGTTAATGATTAGGGAAAGGAATTAAATTGTTGTTAAATAAAAATTACAAAGCAAATAGACTAGGTCCTAGATATAAGTTGATAGACACTTTTTTCTTGACAGTTACCATGATTAAGACACAACTATATACAAACGTTTTGATCATAGATCAAAAACAACAACCTGAGTTGGCATTCCCGTAACAGTCAACTTCCCAATCATCCCATACTTTACATACTTTACAAGACAAGTGGTGATATCTACCACTTTATACAATACTCTACATCGTTGACTGATTCGTCAATAATATATATATATATATATATAATAACACGAGCAAACACTCAACCAATTACCTTTAGCCAAGGATTGGTCAAGAGTTCACAAATTAAAATATATATGTCCGGAAGTATGATTCCCGGGTCGTTATGTCCCAACGAGGCTTGAATGGAAAATCGAATGACAGATTGATGATCGATGTTTGAATGGAAAAGGGTTTGGATTTTATTTTTCTAATTAAATTGCAAAAACGATTAAATAAAACCTAAAAACGAAAGCTAGAACAATATTAATCTAAAACGTAGACGAAAATGTAAAAACGCGAGGGGTAAAAACCTAAATTTTGCAATTTTAACCCTAGAACAATTTTTAAGCTAAAAATAGATTCTACTTGACTAAAAACGAAGTTTAAAAAAAACTAGACTAAAAACGGAGTTCGTTTGGACCAAAAACGAGTCAAAAGAAAAACAAGCCTTTATCAAATAAGCCTTTCGATGTCTCTTCTAAACCTTTTGCCGATTGTTTCTTTTATACACAAGAAACCCTAATTCGGTATTCCTAGAATAACGCATAAAGGAGATCATGCATATCTCTAACAAACTTCTAAACGTATTCGGGTTTGACTGTTACTACTAGCAGCAGGAAGAATGCTACCAGCAGGAACCCTTTTATACTAACAGCATGAACTATAAATTAACTCTACCAGCAGGAACTACATACCTGCCAGCAGGAACTATACATGTCTAACAGCAGGAACTATACATGTCTAACAGCAGGAACTATACTTAGTACAAAATTAATAATTCCTAACAGTTCGAGCCCTAGCTCACCCCTGACTTCCAAGCTTCCCCTAAATTTTTTTTACAAACTTAAAAAGGACTTATACATAAGCAATTTTCTTAACTACGAGTTTTTACAAAAGCTTATGAATAAGCTGTTTGGAAAAGCAAACTACCACAGACTTGAACCTTTGACACAAAAACCTTTTGAAAACAACTTTTAACTTGTCAAAACTTCTAAGAACAGCTTAAACTACTTAAAATTGATTAACCAAGTAAAATTAATGACTTGACCCATTGCAAAAACCTGTTTTGACCCATTTTGGCCTTATGCCAAACACTCCTTTATCTTTGAAAAAAGGTTTTTTAAGACTGTTTTATGGTGAATTAAGCTAAAGGTCTCAAAGACAGATATCTAAGCATGAATAATGAGCATAGATAAGCACAATTAAACAGGAAATAAGCAACAATAAGCTGAAAAAGCAATGCTACAGTAATATTAAGTAAAAATGCAGAAAATTATAGAATGAAAACTTACAAAAGTCCAAAGTAAGGGAACCTAAAACTAATCCTAATTAACCCCTAAGTCCAAATATCTCTGAATCAATAACAACCCAAGGTCCATCCTTGATTTACCATATCCATTCCTGCTGCCCCTTTTGTTTTTGAGATTTCTTTTCTGTTATTTCTTTTTTTTATTAATTAGCTTTTAAACAATTTAGCAGCTTGTAAGAGGGTACTAATGAACTTATAATAGCTTAAAATGAACTTTGAAACAAACTTAGCTTAATCAAAACAAGGATTGAAATAAACTTGGAATTTTCATTAAAACTTTTAGAAACTGGATACAAGGCTTTGGAAACTTTAAAACTAAGTTAATTGCATGAAAATAAACTGAAATTACAAGAAAAATAAAAATTCCCCTTTCTAAACCAATACAAGTGCCTATTTATACAAAAAAAAACTAAAGAGTCTTGGTCTTGGGTCTTTTTCTCCTTTTCTTCTTGCTGTGCTTTCTTGTAGAGACAAAACAGAGGTGTTTTTGTTGTGTGAGTGATTCAGAGAGCAAATCCCAGCCTTTAATTTTCATCCAAGTCATCCTAGCCATCGAAATCTGTTGATTATTGAAGAAGGTGAGGATTGCTAGCATGTAAAGTGGCATGGGGACTAAGGAGAGGTTAGTGGAGGTGAGGGTGATTGTTTATCCTCTGAATTTTTCGTGGTTGCAGGGTAAAAGGGGAGAAGGGAACCCGTGATTGGTTCTTGGGTTCTGTTGGGCGGGAAATGGTGTTATAAGGGTAACAAGGTAGAAGTTTAGGTGGTTGCTAACTTTGGTCCTCCAACCTTTACACTCTTATTGCAAAATTTATCCCTGTGGTTAAATGAGTTTGAGGGTTTGGCAAGTTTAACCCCTCATGTTATATAATTGAATTGCAAAGTCAGTCCTTGTGTGTATACAAGTATGGGGGTTTGGCAGTTTTGCCCCCACTACTTGTATTTTAAGTAATTTGCAAATTCAGCCCTTGTAGTCTTTTTATCCTTGCAACAACTTAGGGATTTGGCATTTGTGGTCCCTCAAGTTGTATTTTCTGCTTTAGTTTCTCGGAGTTGACTCTGACTTTGTCGGGGTTGACTTTGACTTTGACTGTTTGACTGTTCTGTTGACTTTTTGGCTTTGATTTGGCTTCGTCTTTTCACACTTTTCCATTCCGTGCTCAGTTTTGTCGTTTTTGGCTTTGTTTTTCGTCCTTTTGTGTGATATCCGTTTCCTGCACAATACAAATGCAAAACAAACATATATTTGGCAGTTTTTGTCTGTTTTTGGTCATTTAAGTCCGTTTTTAATGGAAAAAGGTATGTGTAATTAAGCACATACCAAAATCCCCTATACTAAGGTATTGCCGTGTCCTCACGCAATGTTATGAAGTAAACATTTACGAAAACTAAGAATCTCGATCCCCCTCGACTAATTACCTCAAAAAGTAGCTAAGTGTTTATCAAGGGGAACTAAAGAATCAATAGCTTCGACAAGTCCCGTTTTCACCATTTTTTATATGTATACTAACTATCCCTAATATTTTTAGATTTTCCTTTTTCTTTTCTTAATTACCTGTTTGACTTCCTTTATTTTATTAACACTGGGATCATAGAATGAGAAGCGCCCATAGAATAATATACGGATGTCCAAAAAGGATAAATTCATCGTCCCCGATTTTTCACTTGTCCAACTAAGCTTAAAACGAAATCACTGTTAAGTACAAGTAAAGATGCTAACACTACTCATATTTGTAGCTTGTAAACTTTTCACTCCCGACAATTATTACATTAACCTAAGATCTGCGTGAACATAAAGTTACTGTTCACCGGTAGATCCAAAATTTGAAAATGTTAAATTTTGATAACTCGACTTAATACGAAAACGTGAGCTCAAGAAACACCTCAAACGGACTTGAAACGCGAAAGTTACGCCAGTTGTTACTATAACGTAAATGATATAAAACTTTTAACTTATTAAACACAATGTTACCAAAACAATAGTTGTGATCAAGCTATGTAAGAATTGTCTATATGATAGATGTTAATTACCATGCTTAGCACTTATACAACCTTAATTTAAATAGGTTGCATCTAACGATTTGCGTGACGCATTATCTGTGATATTTGGATTATCAGTAACTCAAGGTAAGTTCATAGCCCCATATTTTTATGATTTCAATGCTTAAAACTTGGGGCGGAAACCTGCTTTGTTTTATAAAATGGACAAAGTGATATTTTATATTGATACTGTTTTCCTAAAGTAGACGATACCCAAGTTTGAGCCTCTTTATCATGAAACTGTCAATTGCATAGATGTGAGTATGTTAAAATACATATGTAGCATAATTTTTATGAATAGATCCCTATTGGGATTGGACCTCACCCGTTCGGGTGATTATAGCTATCACCGAGAACGAACGTTATAGCTTTTCCTCGACACACTTACGATTTGACTCTTCATCCAGACAGAGTCCTTTCTCAATGGAATACATCTGATTCGGTGGCATAATAGTCAATATTTATTATTGCAAAAATAATTAGTCGTCAGCTTCCAGCTGTCATGACTTAGTAAACCGTAATCGGACATTTTGATATCTGCATCTGTTGCCATTTATCACGGGGAAATCTTGTGCGGTCACTGCATATTATAATTTACTAACTATGATTCACCACAATTTTTGTTGACGTTTTTAAAGCAATGTTTTCAGGTGGTCAAAAGGCACGAGGTGCCCAGGGATACATTGGTGACACTTTGGTTACCACAACTAAAGATTGGATGAATTAAGTTTGGGAAATGTTATTGCAATCTTGTATTATCCATACACTAAACAAGTAAAGCTGTATGCTTTGGTGTAACAAGTCTTTTATCAAATCCAATGTATCATTTTAAATGACTTTTTGTCGTTCTTATATATCTTGTGCTATTGATCTATGATTTCATACTTGGATTTCTACTTACATACAAATGATCAAATCTCGTTGTATTGCTTTCAAGCTTTTTATGGTGATGCAATGATGGAACCAATGTTATATTAATTTCAAGAAAATCAATGAGATTACTTTTCAAACGACACATTTAGAGGTCGTTCTTTTGTATCTAGCGCTGTGTATTATGAAGTAACGCCCCCGGACATATATTTCGCTGCGACCCGTTTTTGGGGGTGTTACACATTTTGCAAGGGAGTGCATGGCTCCAAGGGAGAACATGAACAGAGAACCTGTAAGGAGGAATGTAACAGTAGAAACAATAGAGACAAAAGCTTTGGTGGCTCAAGATGGACTTGGGTATGATTGGAGTGACCAGGCTGAAGATGGACCTACAAACTTTGCACTTATGGCATATACATCTTTAGGCTCTTCAAGTTCTTCAAGCTCAGATTCTGAGGTATCTACTTGTTCCAAAGCATGTTTAAAATCTTATGAAACTCTCAAAGAACATTATGATAATCTGACAAAAGATTTTAATATGTCTCAATTAAATGTAGGTGCTTATAAAGCAGGAGGCTAGACTAGATGTGTATAAAAAGAATGAGATTGTTTTTGAAGAGGACATAAAGATTTTAAAACTTGATATTAATTGGAGAGATAATGCACTAACAGAGCTTAGAAAGAAATTTAAAAAAGCTGAAAAGGAAAGAGATAATTTAAAACTTACCTTAGAAAAGTTTGGAAATTCATCTAAAAATCTAAGCAAACTGTTATAGATTCAAGTAAGTGATAAGTTCAAGACTGGAGTGGGGTTTGATAGTCAAGTTGTTGATATTCATGTATTTGATAGTCAGGAAAATGATAGGTACAAAATAAATAAAGGGTATCATGTTGTTCCCCTTCCCTATACTGGGAACTTCATTCCCCCTATATATGATTTGGTACTTGCTGATAAGGGAGAATATGTTTTTAGTGAGTCAATAACTAGTATACCCGATGTTGCAACAAGTGAAGCTAAGACTAGTGTGTCAAAACCTAAGTCTGTTGGTGAACCTATTATTGAAGACTGGATATCTGACAGTGAGGATGCGAATGAGACTGAGTTTAAATCTAAACAGAGAAAACCTAGTTTTACCAAAATAGAATTTGTTAAATCTAATGAGCATTTGAAAACAACTAGCGAGTCTGTTAAGAAGGTAGAGAACAAAAAGCAAGCTAAATACCCTAGGAAAAATAGTTAAAGCCCTAGAGGTAACCAGAGAAACTGGAATAACTTGTTAGGAAGTAATTTTGAGTTTAAAAATAAAGCTTGTTATGAATGTGGCAGTTGTAATCATTTGATCAAAGATTGTGATTTGTATGAAAACAAAATGGTAGAGAAAACTATATAGAACAATGCTAGAAGGGCAAATCACCAAAATTCTCAAAGAATGACTCACCTCATCCAAAAGGAAATTTTGTTCCAAAAGCAGTCTTAATGAAATCTGGCATTAAAACACTTAATACTATTGGACAAAACTTTTCAAAAGCAGCAGTATCAGTTAATACTGCCAGACCAATTAATACTGCCTACCCAAGACCAACAGTGAATAGTGCAAGAACAACATCAAATGTTTTTAATAGAACACATACACATGTTAGAAGGCCCTTTAACAAGTCTATAACAAATAAGAACAGTAATTTAAAAGAACAAGTTAATACTGTTAAGGGAAATGTTACTACTGCTGGGCCAAAAGCAGCAGTAAGTGATCATAAGGGAAATAAGGCTAATGCTGTTAAGGCCTCGGCATGTTGGGTTCGGAGACCAAAGCAAAAGGTTTTAGACCATGTCTCCAGACACAATGGTGCATTAATGAATTTTAAAAGATTTTACTATGTTGATGCACAAGGCAGATCCAAGTCTATAATGGCTTGGGTCCTCAAGAGAGCCTGATTCTCTTACTTTTGTGCATGGCAATCCACAACTAGAATT
>BQNB010035778.1:0-11515 GCA_026074375.1 Tanacetum coccineum | reverse complement strand
TAGTAAACGATGATCATTTCATGAGCAAGCAGGATGGATTATTTACCCTCCCATGTAACGCCATAAGCAAAATCACTATTGTGTGTCATAAGTCGTTGGGTACTAAAAGACCTCTCCTACGGATACGAGTTTATGACTCGATGTTAACTTCATGCAAAGGAATTTTGTGAAGTAAAGAGGAAATGGGGGCTAGCTGCTCACATTATTCGGTATTACATATATTACCCAACGATAGGGATAGTAGCGTTAATTTGTGTGTGTATTTTTTTTATGTATATATGAGTGTAGAGTAAGTGAGAGTGAAGAAAGTTAATAATTTAAATTGTAATTAACTATTTAAATATTTAATATATTGCATTGCCTTTTTTAGACATGGGGATTTTAGTCTAACTGCATGTCTATATACTACGTATGATACATAAATAAAGTTATGGAAATTGTTATAATGCTTTTGTAATTAGCACCTAGATACTTAACTAAAAAAGTACTTCAGCAATGAGCTCTTTGAATGGCTCGCTAATTAAATCACGCAGACAGATTACTTAATAACACACAATGCTAACTCTATTGTGAATATGGTGACTGTGCTGGTAGTTGGTCATACTTGGAGCTCGGTACAGGCCATCTATGATATACAATGCTTAGAAAACGTTAAAGCCTGATTTCATTTAACTAAACCGGCCCGTAGGGGCCGGAACTGACTAGCTTTGTATCCAGGGTCCATACGAGAATACCCTTAACCGCCTTGAAGCAATCCATTGTTGTCCTTGATAATAACTATATTCTTTCTGACCCAAATCAAGAGTCATACATTTTAAAAACTATAAAAAAAACGTACTAGAGTGAAGTGACTAAAATATATCAGTACCAAACCATTGCTCCATTATTTAAAATAATAAGGATATAATATGTTGCAAGACATTCATGACATACTTGGAGCCAATAATTGAACCTACAGTTTGTTAAATATGAAATGAGATGGACTAAGCATGCATATTTAATATAAACACATTCATGACAAAAATATAAGTATAGAGGTTTTTCTTAAAATGACGAAGCTGTGAGCTCATAGACTGAACGAGGCCCTCAACATGATAACTCCTGACAAACTTCTCTCATTGTTGGTCGGGCCTTTGGATCTGTGAGAACACAAGACAATGCCACGTGACCAGCACGGATGATTTCTTTCTCAATTAGTCTATCAGTCGGATAAGAGAGTCGTTGGTCCAATATATTTTCCAGCATTCGACAAGAATTATAACAAACAATCTCAACACCAGACAACAGTTATAACAAATGAGAATATCTGTCTACTGATTTAAACAGACAAGAATTACAAAACAAGATGGCTAGATCAGTTATTCATACCACTCATGGGTGGCAGATCAAGAAGTTAGCCATCATGTTTGCACCAACCATGATGACACAACATATAAATAATTAGATAAAACAAGATACAGATAAACAAGACAAATAGACACAAATCTGAAACAAAAAAGAAAGAGAAGAAAGAAGTTCCAAGGCTTCCTTGCCATTCAAGGTGGTAGGTCAAGGGCTGATTTAGACACCTAAAGACAATAAGACAATAACAATGAATATGAAAAATAAAGAGAGGTGTTATGGAGCTTAAACTGCAGCGGAAGATAGATATTCTCCCTCTTCTTGATTCACTTAGTCAAGAAGAGTAAGAATACTCCACAATCAGCAACTAAACACCAAGAATTGAAAAACCCCCAAATTACAAAAATTAAGGTTTCAAGAAAAACTCTAATTTATTCAATGTGAGCAATTAACCAACCAATTAATCGCTTCCATAATCAAATCGCCAAGCCTTATCAAGATCTTACCACAATAACGAAAAACCCCTAATTTCTCAAAACCCTAACGGATCAATTAACACAATTCAGAGCAAAGGTTGCTCTGATACCATGTTAAAATACTCAAACCAATACCAAGAACACCTCGATTATCACACAACCAACCTCCCCCTTTGTGATGTTTATTAATGAAACAAAGATACAATAAGGTTAGTCCCCAAAAAGGTGCTAAACCAACGATTACAAAGGAAAGATTAAGGGTGTCCCTTCTAGGAAGATCCACCCTTCTCACAACAATAACACTCAACACTCAAACATAAATGATACAACCAACCATTAATACGACAGTTTCTATCTCTACAGTATTGAGACATGAGTGAGATAGAAAGCTGTCATAAGAGATTAAACCATATGAACAACAATGATGAGCCATAGAGACTCAAGAGATAGCATCGATGATGTTAAACCCTAACGGTAACACTTTCCTTTTATAGGCACACATCTTTCACTTTAGCCCATCTAGATATAAACTTGATAGAAGAGGCACAATACTTTAGAAGTAACTTCCAAATATACAGCAATGGTCCCTGTACATAGAGTAACAAGAAACACATAAATATACTTGTTAGTTTGAATATTCCAACACCCTCCCTCAAACTAAACAAGTATAACAACTTGATAAGGACAACATCCTGGATAACTTTTAAAGGTATGCAGTTGCATTTTATTGACAGGAAACAAAGGGACAAGGAACTTCCCTGAGCAGCATCAGTAGCAGTAGGAAACAAATGCCACTGAATCAGAACCATAACAAAGCATTTTTCCCATAGCAGCAAAAGGATCACACTATGAAAAATAGCAGCAAAAAACACATAGCAAGAAAACATAGTCCTTTATTTTAGATAAGAGGACCAGTATCAGCAATAACCTTTGATTGCAACTTGCAATCACAAAAGAGCCAATCAGAGTATAAACTCTGAATTAACTGAGACTCACAAGATTCTCCAACAAGATAGAAGACAGAGTATAAACTCTGAATACATTAAGAATCACTTGATTCTACAATAAAAAGTAAAATTCATAATCCTTTATTTTGATAAAGAGACTAGAATTATCATAAGATTAATTGCAACATTCAATCACAATAGATCTGATTAAACAGGGAATCACACGATTCACCAATAATAAACAAATCAGAGTACTTACTCTGAATAAACTGAGAATCACATGATTCTCCAACAGGAAGTATAGAATTCCATCAAGAATTTCCATAACTACAACAGAAGGGCAATAAGCCTCTAAACAACATTAGAAGGGCCACATGCTACTAAACAACATCAGAAGGGCATACGCCACTAAGCAACAACAGAAGGGCACAAGCCACTAAATAGGGAACAATAAGGACCCCATACACATACAACTAGGTTACCACATAGCAAACCTAATAATTCCTTAAAAAGGACAGACAACTCAATAATGAGACAATAACAAAGGCAATAGGTTGATAGCAGGACAAAACCAAAAACAGACTGATGCAACAAGCAATCAGCAAACAATCAACACATAGCATAACTGATAATTGAACAAAACCATATTGCACATTAACAAGAACATGTTTAAAAACATATAACATGATAAAGAGTTTCAACCCTATAAAGCAACAACTAAAACAGCAAATACAAACTAAAGACATGCATACCCAAAGCAATAAACACAATAGGCATGAAATTTTGAACTGACAAAACAAGGAGAATCAGACAAATACCACATGTTTTAAAGCTTAACTTAAAAAGGCATGTACCACAGATTCACTTATTTTCATACAAGACACATAAAACAACAAGATCCATATAGACAAACATGAATAATAAAACAACACATAAACAAGAATTGGATCACACAAGACTATCAAGATCTAAGCATAAGATCAAACAGACTATGCAATTAGCAAAGAAGACCACCAACCATAAAGATCATACAGATACAAACTAGGAGATACTAGACAACACAAAACATATTCAAGATGAATAACATAAAGAAAGTGACATCACTTTTAACTTTATACTAAAGAACACTTCCCAAATATTAAGAAACACAGACCAGATGCAATGGACACATTACACAGAAATCCAAAATATCTCAATTGAGAGAGTTAGGTTTGAAATTCTGCACCATTATATAAGGAGACATGTCGTTTAAGACTGAGAAAGGAACCCTGATATTAAGGTAAGCAGCAATTAGCTTATAATCAAACAAAACCTTAAGATGGATCCCTCCCTGAAACATGAGACTCGTAGCTACATTTGGCAGGAATCTATGTTTCTTTCCAACCATGCACATAATGGCAGATAACACATAACAATTAACACAGCTAAGCAAAGATAAGCAAAGACAACAAACATATGACAGACCATCACTAGATAGCAACCAGCAATACAGATGATGGAAGAAACAATCACATCAATCAATGATCAATACAGAAGAAGGATCACCAAACAACATTTAGCAAGACAACAAGAAACATAAGCCAACAACTATCACAACAAAGATAGACAATGCAGATAGATCAAAAAACAACTATGTCTACAAGCTCACAAAGACAACAAAGACAACAAAGACAACAAGCCAAAAATTAGACAAGGAACAAGACAAACACAAAACAACCAATTTAGTCCAGCCAAACAGGGACAATAACAGCAACCAAAACAAGACTAGACAATGACCAATCAACAGACAACAACACCAATGAGGATCCTGATATGAAACAGATTAGCAAAACATTCAATTGATGACTGAAATAACAATAAATCATCAGACAGATGAAATAAGCAATCAAGGATACCACAATCCAGAATCACAGAGACACATAACCAAGGACAGATAAACAGAACTTAAACTGAAATATATCAGACATAAGACCAATATAATTACTAAAAGCAATACTAAAACATTTGATAACAAGAAAAAGTTCAGCAAGGAATCAACAAAACAGACAAGAGCCACCATACAATACTATTCATACCAACACATACATATAACAAAGAGACAGATGCAACTATCAATCAACAAGCAATCAACAGATTACAGGCAAAGATTAACAGAGCACAACAAGACTATAACCAAACAGAACTTACTCAGAAGACTACCAACAAGACAACAAGCAGAACTGGAACAATAAGCCAATCATAGACAATGTAGAGAGATAACCAACAAACAGATAGAGACAACAATCTCAGCAATATAGAACAGATACAGACAAGCATGAGAGACAGATACACATTTATCAGTCAATCAAGAACATATAACCAAACTTAAACTGACTCATATAAAATTTAACACACACCCTCAGTTTAAGTTTTGAGGGGATAGACAATGAAAACAAGCAATGAAACAGACAAGGATATCTCAATCCACAGACCACAGAACCTTAAAAACCAACAATAGAGTAAAGACAGCAAACAATTAACAATCAACAAAGACAATACATATAACATAACCAATCAACAAGAACAAGATAATCAATCAATCATTTAACAGACAACAACCACAACAAGACAGCAAGACTACAACCAATTACTAAAGCCAAAAAGTTAGGCTTGAATTGCAAAAGATGAACACAACAAACACACAGAATAAAGACAACATCAGAAGGAAAAAAAAAACAGTCAATCAACAAGAAAATTGCTTAGACAGAATCAAAGCAGACAGATGAATCAAGCATAGACAAAGATACCAAGAATTATTATAACTAGAATACCATAAAATACCATACACTGATGAAGAGACAACAGGATAATGGACAAGAATTATAACAAACAATCTCAACACCAGACAACAGTTACAACAAATGAGAATATCTGTCTACTGATTTAAACAGACAAAAAATACAAAACAAGATGGCTAGATCAGTTATTCATACCACTCATGGGTGGCAGATCAAGAAGTTAGCCACCATGTTTGCACCAACCATGATGACACAACATACAAATAATTAGATAAAACAAGATACAGATAAACAAGACAAATAGACACAAATCTGAAACAAAAAAGAAAGAGAAGAAAGAAGTTCCCAGGCTTCCTTACCACTCAAGGTGGTAGGTCAAGGGCTCATTTAGACACCTAAAGACAATAAGACAATAACAATGAATAGGAAAAATAAAGAGAGGTGTTATGGAGCTTAAACTGCAGCGGAAGATAGATATTCTCCCTCTTCTTGATTCACTTAGTCAAGAAGAGTAAGAATACTCCGGAATGAGCAACTAAACACCAAGAATTGAAAAACCCCCAAATTACAAAAATTAGGGTTTCAAGAAAAACCCTAATTTATTCAAAACAAGCAATTAACCAACCAATTAATCGCTTCCATAATCAAATCGCCAAGCCTTATCAAGATCTTACCACAATAACGAAAAACCCCCAATTTCTCAAAACCCTAACGGATCAATTAACACAATTCACCTTCCTCTGATACCATGTTAAAATACTCAAACCAATACCAAGAAAACCTCGATTATCTACAGTATTGAGCCAGAGAGACTTAAGACATAGCATCGATGATGTTAAACCCTAACGGTAACACTTTCCTTTTATAGGCACACATCTTTCACTTTAGCCCCTCTAGATATAAACTTGATAGAAGAGGCACAATACTTTAGAAGTAACTTCCAAATATACAGCAATGGTCCCTGTACATAGAGTAACAAGAAACACATAAATATACTTGTTAGTTTGAATATTCCAACAACTATTGTGTGTCATTTAAATTGCTCATGATAGACACTTTTCAATAATTAAAGCAGAAATTTATTCTTTTGTTATGTATAAGTCGTTGGGTACTAAAAGACCTATCCTATGGATACGAGTTTATGACTCGATGTTAACTTCATGCAAAGGAATTTTGTGAAGTAAAGAGGAAATGGGGGCTAGCTGCTCACATTATAACGAAGATGACATATCTGTGATGTAGCAAGTTATTCGGTATTACATATATTAGACGATTACCCAACGATAGGGATAGTAGCGTTAATTTGTGTGTGTATTTTTTTTATGTATATATGAGTGTAGAGTAAGTGAGAGTGAAGAAAGTTAATAATTTAAATTGTAATTAACTATTTAAATATTTAATATATTGTATTGCCTTTTTTAGACATGGGGATTTTAGTCTAACTGCATGTCTATATATGATACATAAATAAAGTTATGGAAATTGTTATAATGCTTTTGTAATTAGCACCTAGATAGTTAACTAAAAAAGTACTTCAGCAATGAGCTCTTTGAATGGCTCGCTAATTAAATCACGCAGACAGATTCCTTAATAACACACAATCGATCCATGTCATCAAAGGGAATCACCTAGTAATATGGTCTTAATAACATACAATGCTAACTCTATTGTGAATATGGTGACTGTGCTGGTAGTTGGTCATACTTGGAGCTCGGTACAGGCCATCTATGATATACAATGCTTAGAAAACGTTAAAGCCTGATTTCATTTAACTAAACCGGCCCAAGAGTGCCGGACCGACGAGCTTTGTATCCAGGGTCCATACGAGAATACCCTTAACCGCCTAGAATGAAGTGACTAAAATATATCAGTACCAAACCATTGCTCCATTATTTAAAATAATAAGAATATAATATGTTGCAAGACATTCATGACATATTTGGAGCCAATAATTGAACCTACGGTTTGTTAAATATGAAATGAGATGGACTACCATGGCCATATTTAATATAAACACATTCATACAAAATTAATAAGTATAGAGGTTTTTCTTAAAATGACGAAGCTGTGAGCTCATAGACTGAACGAGGCCCTCAACATGATAACTCCTGACAAACTTCTCTCATTGTTGGTCGGTCCTTTGGATCTGTGAGAACACAAGACAATGCCACGTGACCAGCACGGATGATTTCTTTCTCAATTAGTCTATCAGTCGGATAAGAGAGTCGTTGGTCCAATATATTTTCCAGCATTGTGCCACGACTGGTAAGTGATGACAAGAGGTCTCCTGGATGCTTGCCTCCAATTGTTTCAAGAGCAACCACTCCAAAGCTATAAACATCACATCTTTCATCCACAATCATGCTATATGCAAGTTCTATATGATCACATATACCAAGTTATTGTTAGCGAAGTTCTAATGGCTTGTAGATATAAAATTAAGAAGCATAAGAGCATGTATAAATAAATACGTACCTGGGGCAATGTATCCCAAAGTTCCAGCAACTACTGTTTGGTTAGATGAATCAGGATCAAGCAATCTCGCTGCCCCAAAGTCGGCAACGAATCCTTCCATTTCTGAGTTTAGAAGAATGTTGTTGCTCGATATGTCTCTATGAACGATAGGTGGATTGCAATCATGGTGCATGTAAGCCAACGCACACGCGACATCTTTTATAATGTTCACCCTCTTCATCCAATCCACATTAACAGCGAGTTCATCATCGCTCAACGCGCAAAATAGGCTCCCCTTTTCCATGTATTCATATACAAGGAAGTTGCATTTGTTATGCAAACAAAAGCCGTAAAGTTTAACAATGTTTTTGTGTCTTAGGTTGGTTAAGACTTCGACCTCATTCTTGAAACTCTGGTCGAATGCTGGTTGTTTAGCTTCAAATCTATGGAGTTTTTTCAATGCAAATGTTTTTCCGCTAGGTAATGTCGCTTCATAAACACTACCATAACCACCGGTCCCGATGCAATATTTGAGGTCAAAATCCTCTGTGGCTCTGATGAAGTCTTCATATGCAATTGTTCCATCATAATTCAATATCGAGCACACATCTCCATGTTTTATAGTTTGCAGCTCGATTTTATCCTTGGTAGCCTTGTGACGATGGTAGCACACATAACCAAGAAGCAAGAAGCAAGAAGCAACAATGATCGGAAGAATAATAACCAAATGGTGGATTAATTTCTGGTATGGAGCGGACAATTGTGGAAATGATTCTAGACTGATTTTAAAGAACTCCAAATGAAAGAATCCGAATAAGTAAGTGCTTCTCCAACAAAATTATTGCTACTAATATCCAAGTAGTATAACTTGGTGCAGGCTTTTAGCGTTTTGACAACTCCAGTTATATGATTCTTCGATAGGCTTAAAAAATTTAGTGCACTTAGATTACCAAAACTTGAAGGTATATGGCCACCAAGATCGTTGTCACCAAGGTTCAGTACCTCTAACTTTTGCAAGTTACTTAGTTTTTCTGGGATTAATCCATTCAGTTTGTTTGTGCACAAATCCAGGTAGGTAAGATTAAACATGGAACCAAGAGATGAAGGGATGGGATCAATAAAGTTGTTTCGACTAAGATCCAGGTAGATGAGACTAACCATGGAACCATAAGAATAAGGGATGGGAGCAATAAAGTTGTTTCGACTAAGATCCAGGTAGAGAGTACTAACCCTAAACCAAGAGTTGAAGGGATAGACCGAATTAAAGTTGTTCGACTAAGATCCAGGTAGGTGAGACTCAACCATGAAACCAGGAGATGAAGGGATGTGACCACTAAAGTTGTTTTGGACTAAGATCCAGGTAGGTGAGACTAACCATGAAACCAGGAGATGAAGGGATGTGACCACTAAAGTTGTTTAGACTAAGACCCAGTAGTGAGACTACCCTTTGGAATCAAGAGTTGAAGGGACGGAACCAATAAAGTTGTTTCGACTAAGATCCAGGTAGGTGAGACTAACCGTGGAATTAAGAGATGAAGGGATGTGATCACTAAAGTTGTTCCAACTAAGATCCAGGTAGGTGAGATTAACCAAGGAACCAAGAGATGAAGGGACGGAACCAATAAAGTTGTTTCGACTAAGATCCAGGTAGGTGAGACTAACCGTGGAATTAAGAGATGAAGGGATGTGATCACTAAAGTTGTTCCAACTAAGATCCAGGTAGGTGAGATTAACCACGGAACCAAGAGATGAAGGGACGGGACACGTAAATTTGTTCCAACTAAGATCCATGTAGGTGTGATTAACCCGGAAACCAAGAGATGAAGGGACGGAACCAATAAAGTTGTTTCGACTAAGATCCAGGTAGGTGAGACTAACCATGGAATCAAGAGATGAAGGGACGTGACCACTAAAGTTGTTTCGACTAAGATCCAGGTAGGTGAGACTAACCATGGAACAAAGAGATGAAGGGATGGGATCAATAAAGTTGTTTCGACTAAGATTGAGATATGACAAACTCTTCAAGTGCTCTATCTGTGATGGGATATTACTTGTGAAATTGTTTCCAGAAAGATCAAGTTCTACTAATTTGGTAAGATGGTACTGAAACAGGTAACGTACCGGATTAGGTGTTCCAACGAGACGTGAAAGATGGGCCAGAATTTGATAGGCAACCAATCTGCTTGCTATCTGCTAATTTAAAGCGCTCAGGTTAGGAAATGAAGAAAATCCAGAAATTCCTAACACGTGGACCAGAACCATAAAAACAGTCGAACTCTATTGAAATGATGCTTCCTGCAAAACACAGGAGGTAGTTGGGACACGTCACAGGGAAGGGGATCTTTATGTTTTGGACCACTTTAGAGACATTCATGATACCACTTCATCTAGTGTGGATTTGTCTTCTTTTTTGTTGAACCGTTCTTCTTCACCATTTTATTTATGGCATTCTAGGTTGGGTCATGTCTCTGGTTCTAGTTTACGATTTTTAGCATCTATAGGGGCATTGGAAAAGCTAGATGCTAATGATATTTCTCATTGTAGTGTTTGTAAACTAGCCTAGTTGTTAGCATTACCGTTTGGTAATAGTGTTTCTTTTTCTAATTCTCCGTTTGATCTAGTACATTCTGATGTATGGGGACCTTCTCCTGTATACACAAAAGGAGGTTCCAGATATTATATTTTATTTATCGAAGACTTTACTCGTTATACATGGGTTTATTTAATGAAGCGTATGTTCGATTTTCTTACAATTTTGAAAGAATTTAGAGCTCTTGTGAAAACTCAACATTCGACAGTCATAAAATGCTTTCGCAATGATTTGGGAGGTGAATGCACTTCTAATGAATTATTTGGTTTACTTAAATCAGATGGGACTATATATCAGTCCTCTTGTACGGACACTCCTCAACAAAATAGTGTTGCCGAAAGAAAACATCGTCATCTTGTTGAGACAACTAGATCTTTTTTATTGGCTGTTGATGTTCCTAATGTATTTTGGGGAGAAGCGGTTCTTACAGCTGCATATGTGATTAATAGAATCCCAACGGCACATAATTCTGGTTTATCTCTGTTTGAAAAGTTATATGGAATTTTGCCTGATTATTCCTCGTTGTGCGTCTTCGGTTGTACTTGTTTTGTCTTAAAGCCACATGTTGAGCGTATGAAATTAACTTCAAAGTCTGCTTTATGCGTGAAATTTATATTCTTTGTGTTTTAACTCCAAGAATTTAACAATTGTAGCCAACTATTTCACGATTATTTGGCATTAAAAAGTCCAATTTCTTAAACGTCTTGATAATTTTATGCTTTTGAGTTATATGAGATTTTATAAAGCTTTAAGAGGTTTACCAAAAAATTATTTGGCAGAACGAGTATTATTAAGAAAACTTTTTTTGCCCCTCGTCCTCTAACTTCCTGATTCCACCATTGGTTGGTCACATGACTCAATTAAATTGATGTCCTGAGCATAAATGAAAATATGATGATATAAGGTTACTACTTATGAAAACTTTTTTTC